>JAPPVO010000003.1:48681815-48941815 GCA_030407325.1 Camellia japonica
GATATAGTGCCTTTCTGGCAGGTATGTTGACGGGGGAAAGACAGAAGACCTGACTCAACTGTGCCCCTAGTTCGTCACTTGACCATTTTTTGTTTTCTTCCTAAAACAGTTTTGATCAAAATGAGAGTTGGATTAACACACACTTATTCGATTTTTTGATTTGAAAATCATGCGAGTCAGGCTGCGAGCACTGAAATTCTCCTTTTTCGGGTCCAAACATTGGTCCACTTTTGGAAAATGAAATAGTTTTCAAGAAAATAGTCAACTTCAGTAAAAATTTTCAAAAACTATTTTTGCAAACAGTCAATGCTCAAACGAGCGCGGAACTTACCCTCGAGATATACAACCTCGGATCGGAGGCAATGGGAAATCGCCCCTGGCTTAAAGGGGGATAAGGCAACGGAAAGTTGCCCCTGGTTTGGACGGTAACTCAGGGCAACTTATGGCACTGTATGGCAACGGAAAGTTGCCCCTTGTTTGGATGATGCCGCGGCACATTGTAAGTCAGTCCTTGTTGACGAAGATCGGACCCTCAGGCGCGGAGGAGTCGAAGACGGTTTGAAGCAATATATGGACACAGTCACCTGGAAGGTGTTGGTGGTTTGGACTTCAAGAGGAAGTTAATCACGTAGTTCCGGGTTGCTGCAACCGAGACATTGGATTCGGGGGAGACAAAAGTAATCAAAACCATGATATGGACTGAGACGCTATGGAAGCGTTGGGGGCTGGACTTCAAGATGAAGTTGCCTACGTATCCCAAACATGGGAATCAAGCCTTACGTAGTTCCGGTTAAGGTACACTCGGGTATTTTAACCTTCACTGTTTAGGCTCTAACTTTTGCCAAGGTGCCCAATGCGGGTTTTCGACCTTGCGAGCTATGTTTTTCTTTTTCTTTTTTCGTTTCTTTTTCTCTTCTCTTTTTTTTTTTGCATTTGTATTTTCATTTCTTTTTCTTTGCTATTTTTTTGTTCTTTTTCTCTTCTTTTTTGTTTCTTTTTGTATTTTTCTTTTTTTGTCTTTTCTTTTCTTTGCTCTAACTTTTGCCTGGACCGCCTTTCCGGGTTTTCGGCCCAGCGAGCCTCTCAAAGGGTAAAAAGTGTAGCAAGCCCATGCCAAATGGTTTTGAGATTGAAGCCTCTCTGTATCCGAGAGAGTGACTGTTGTGTTGATTTGCAGGAAAAGTCCATCATGGTTGCTTCTCGAGCTTTGCTTGGTGGGATCTGATCTCCTGATCTGACTTTGATGCCTCTTGCTCGAGGGCTGCCTCGAAATGGGCCACACAGGCGTTTCATGGCACTGTTGAACGTTTTGAACGGATTCCAGTTTGCAACAGCTAAATTGAATCTTGAGGCTGAGAGCGATCCTGGGCTACACAATCTCAAGAGCGATTCCACACAGGTCTTCACAAGACCGCGCAAAACATTTTGGTTTTTGAAAGTTTTTAAGAAAGCGACAAATCGCTCGCGCTGAAGATAGTGTGGAACCAGTCTGGATCAAACCAGGGTCCTTCTCAGTACTCACGCTGACATGCATGATTTCATTCGTTAAAAGCTTAGCAGGCCTCTCTTTCTCTCAAAATGATCAAAATTTTACAAAACCCGAGGAATTACTTCCTCTTCGTTTTTCATCACCGCAGTGTTCGAAATGGGTTTTATGAAAAGCTTAGGTCATTATAACGATGTCTAAGGCACAAGAGAGTAGGCGAAATGCACTGTCGTTCCATTCACATCTTCTGGCACGGCTAACTCAAATAGCAATAAATACGGCACATGATAGCCACGGCTGTTTCACTCAGGTTTCTCAGATGCAACTGGCTCCACGGCAGAGACAGGCTCAAAAGGAAAACGAAGGAAGTAATTATAAAGCAAAACGGTATTCGAGGCAACAACCCCGGAATCACCTGGTATTCTATACAAGAGGGACGACTATTACAACAAGACAGACCCTGTAAGCAAAAAGACTGACTCAGTACAGAGAGACAGACTCAAGAAAACAAAAGACTGACTCGACACCCAAGTCAGAATTTACAAAAATTAACATTAACAGATGCCCAAAATGCGTGCCAAACGCCACATCCAAAAATGCGCCAGGCACTGCCCACAGGCGGTTCACCTTCTGATTACATACTCGCAGTATCTGTGTCTTCGAAATCCAGCAACTGGGTGGTGACGGACTTTGCTGAGGTGGGGGGGAGGATAACCTCGTTGTCAATCAAATCTTGCACCTCATGACGGAGGCGGAAACAATTATCAGTAGCATGGCCTGTCTGCTGGTGGTACGCACAGTACAGAGCAGCATCATGTGTGGCAGGGAGATTCTTCGGGAGAGGCCGAGGCTCCAGGGGTTTAAGGTGTCCCCTCTCGGCAAGGATTTGAAGTGCCTTGGACAATGGCATGTAGAGGGCATGGAAGACCCTGCGCCCTCGGGGCAGGTACTTTGGAGCCTGAGCACTCTTGCTAGATGCACTAGCGAACGGATCGGCAGGTGCGGCCTTAGATTTCTGATCCTTTCCGGATGCAAGGTTGGGAGCGGGAAGAACTGTTTTGGCATGACGGGGCCTATCCCGATTCTCTGATTGACTGGAACTGCCTTCAGGCGGAGTGGGAAAGCATCCTCCACAGCTTTTGTCACAACTGCGGATATCTGTTGCTTGTTCATCCCCCCGGCTTTCAAAGCCTCTACTGCCCACAGCAGTTGTTCGATAGGGTCGGCATCTGCCTCCATCTTGCCTTTGTCTCTGGCCTCAGCCTGATCTAGAATTTGGGTTGACGCGTCGTTGCCATAGCTGGAGGCCATCTCCGGTTGGCTAAGTTCAATTACAATCCGCCCCAATAGCGGGGGCTCCTGGGGTATAAAGCCTCCGACATATGGTGCGGCTGGTGGCGAAGCAGACATCCCATAGGCGAGATCCGCCACGGATCTTTGAAGATCACCTATCATTTCCATTAGTTCAAATGTAGTAGGCTCGCGAGCCTGATATAGTTGAGGGGCCCAAACTGGGTGCGCGGCCGGCGATCTGGGTGGATGCGGCATGTCAACAGTAGTTTCATCCTGTGGGGTGATTTCTTGACTCAACGCGGCCGTCATGACCACGATCTCTTCTGAGTTCTGCGTCATGTTCAGTCCTACCTCAGCAAGGAGAAGACACTAACTGTTCTGGATCAATTCTCTGAATCTCTTGAACTGAAACGGAAAACAAACAGCATTTCAGCCCCAAACAGACCAAACACGGGTGTAGCCGAACAACTGCACTCTACTACTGATCACTGTTCCCCAGAATCACTGTTCAGAGCTGAACTGATACCCGCGGATATAACTGATTCTCAACAACACTGATACTAGCGCCCTCGGGCCTGATGTTCAAACTTGCAAACTGATATATGCGTTCCCTGCAGAGATACACTCTAAAAGCACATAGTAGGTAAAAGAGAGCAAAAACACCCCTACGTTGGGGTAGGGTTTCCCTGTCCTATTTTGTCAGGAGCTAGGGTTTCACTACGCACGCAGCGGTTTCAAACAACCTATTATCGGGTGAGCAACCTATCCTAGTTTGGAATGGTCACTATGGATTCGAACATGCACTAGGTCGAATGGTCAAAAAGGGTGCCCCGGTAAAACCGGGGTTTGTGTTCCCATACTGGCAGAGCTCGCAACCGGTCAGCCTTATGGACATGCCTTGACAAGACAAGCCTCCGGCAAACCGCTCAGGAATAGCAGATGGCCAACACAGTGTCCTAGGCACACCAATGCAAATGCAATGCAAAGAGACATATAAATGAAGTCAAAACAGGATATCACGAGTTCGAGTCAAGCTCTCTAAAATCCCCAGCGGAGTCGCCAGAAACTGTAACAGGTCCGCGAGGGAACTCACGGGTTACAGTTCGGACTCCCCTTTTTTGTTTGTTGCGGTTCGTAATCTGAACCAAAGAGTCCAACTCTGGCAAATCGTTTTGAGAAAACAGATTTTTGAAAGAAGTGCCAAACATGGACTGCTTTGCCAGATACAAAGTCGCCACCTAAATATTTTATTTTGGAAAATTTAGGAAACCCTGACTCGGTGCCAAAGGCCACGTGTCCGTTATCACCAAAGTTGCCTCGGCTCGGGAACTTGGGTACGATTGGGGAAGGTCAGCTATGAGCACCCCCTCTCGCCCGGTCCGAAGACCGGCCTCTACTAACCATGATATCTAATTTTGAAAACGTTATGTGTTCTTATTCCGGTTATTAGCCTAGAATTACTATGTTATGCGCACAGCAAACAAGTATAGACTAAATTACCTAATTTGGAAACAAACATTGCATATCCGTTCGTTTTGAAAATGCTTTGGAATTTGCTACTCGCAAGTAGGCTAAAACACGGATTTCAATGAGTTTTCCCAACTCAAGCAATCCAACCTCCACCCACAGGCATTCAAACAGTTTATCTCATATAAGCACTTAGCCGCATGGTAAGCATACTGTTATGTTAACATCCACACGCATGCGATATGCTAAAGCATAAATTCTTACATTGTACTCCGTGCCAAAACAATAAACTAGTTAGCAAAAATGCATGCCCTAGTTCATGTTAAGTGGCTAATGCAACACATACAGAAATGCAGTTTAGGATAGGCTCGGCTAACCCTAAAATGGCATGTGAGATGCTACAACTCGATACACGTATTCAATTTGGAAATTGAAAATACAATGCGGTTTGTATGATGTACCGAGCCCGGTGCATGTAAAACAAATGCATGGATGCACTCATGCATATCATAAGGTATGCTAAAATAAACGCACCCTAATACTAACCATTAAAAGCAGGTAAGTAAAAGGGAGAAAGAAGTGGGGGTTGGAAGACATACACACCACTCACCCACACTTATTACAGACATGCCCTCGCTCGGAGGGACCGAAAGAATAATACAAATAATTAACTACCCAAGCTAATTAAATATTACAAATAGCCTAATTAGTTGACAAACTAACTAAACTAAGAAAAACAGTAAACCGCCTCGGGAGGAGAGCCAAATGTAGCACGTGCTCGGGTCTTGCTCGGAATTGCACTGACATGCCTAGACTGCCTCTGTTTTCCCTGCTCTGCCTTTCTGGAAACTGCCAAAGTCTCAGAACTACTTCTCAAGGCACTGGGAGATACCACCGGCTGAAGTATGTGGCCACCGGCACAAAATGAACTCATCGGCTGATAATTTAATGCCGGCCGGCACTAAATGTTGCCGATCGGCACTGAATGTCTGCAGAACCTGCAACTCACAGCAGCAGAGGGCAAAATCTTGCATGGCAATACAATTCAAGCCATTTATGCACCAAACACATTCCTTATCATGTTTGTGACTCAAAGGAGGATGTGCCTCGATTCTCGGGCCACCAATCACACATTTTCATGCATGATGGTCCAAAGAACCAAGTGTGCAATTTCATGTCAAATGCATGCAAACCAAACAAACAAAACGAGGCCCAATTCCTATCATCAAGTCAAGGAACAAGGCATGTATGCAAGGCGCAATGCGACCTAAGCATGTTAGCTAATATGCAACATGATCATGGCAAGACACTTATGTAAGCACGCAAGCAAACATGAGGCAATGCAAACCAAGCACATGATGGTTTTAAACATGATCTAGGCAACTCTAAATAGGCCTAAAATCAGTGGCCAAAATGCCCCAAAAAGGAAAGCCAACATACACACACATGCATAGGTTAAGACTTAACACTTAGGCACTAAGTAAGCAACCCTCAAGCACACTTGAAAGGGGGTATCATGGACACTTAGCATGCATCATAAGCTTTGAAAATCATGTTATAGAAGGTTCCAAACCGACTAAATAAACCGAGTAAAGCATGTAAAAAGGCCCAAGCACTCAAGGCTCACCAAAGAGGTAATGGACTACACTCAACACAACCATACATGGCATGCATTAGGCGACCAAAAATAGAGTTTTAACACATAAAACTAAGTCCGAAAGACCACTTAGATGGCACCTAAGTGACTCAAATTCAAAGGCATGCATAATGGCCAAAACAAAGGGCATACAACACATGCTTTCAAAGCAATAAAGAGGCGACTAAGATAAGCATATGGGCATGCCAAAGGGACTGAAATTACATGTTGGGTGGTTCCAAACCACTAAAATGATGCAAGCAACACATGCTACACATTCACATACTTGAGGCATACAAGCCCGGCAAGCCACAAATGCAAAGGAGCTATGCTAAACATGCCAAAATCGATCCAAACGACTATGGACAGATCTAAAGCATGGCAAAATAAGCACAAAACATTCATAAGTCTAAGCCTAAATCATGCTCGAACAAAGGCTAACAACCTAAGACATGTTAAGAGAATTACAAGGCATTACATGGCAACTACACTAAGCATGAATGGAGCACCAAAACCAACATACAACATGATTATATTATGGCATAATAAGCATGAAATGCAGCCTAGACATGATCAACACACACTTGAACAAAAGGCTCCTTAAGAGACCAAAAATGGTCCCTTTCAAGGACAACAAGGAGAGGGGGTGGCCCTCTCCTTCTTGGGACTTCAAGGCATCATCTACACTACTGAAATCCCTCAAGATTTCAGTGGTGAAGAGACCCAAACACCAAAATCCCGGAGCTCAACAAAATAGCACAAAAATGAGGCCTTACAAGGCCTAAGAGGGGTCAAACTTCCCCAAAGCACAAAACACTCTTAATAAACTATTAAGAGGGCTTAAAAACATAACTTTTTTATGTTATACACTAAACACAAAAACAGCTTCAAGACAGGTCAAAATAGGATGCAAAAATGGGAAATAAAAGGCAAGATTCTCACCCTTGTTGACCACCTTCACAAGTGTTGATGTTGTTGCTTCCTTGGGCTCAAATCCAGCCAAGAACACCAAGAACAACCTCTTGAAACCTCAGAAACCAAGGAAAGGTGAAACACTAGGTGCTTGTGTGCAATAATGTGGACTAAAGCACCTAGTGTACAAACAAGAGAGCAAAAGAGAGATAGGATAGATATAGAACTCAAACCCTAAAACCAGAGCTTCTCTGAGGTCTTTTCTCTCTAAAATGTCTAACTCTTTCAACCCTTGAGCCAAGAGGAGGAAGGGTTCTCTTATAGGCAACCAAACTTACAAGTTAAGCCACCAAGAAGCTCATCCCTCCATACACGTGTATGGAGGGAAAGAAGATGCAAGACAGCTGCCTTAAAATATCTCAAAAAGCAACTGAACAGTAGTCGGCTGGGCAAAAATGTCATTTTGCCAAAAAAGAGTGCCGACCGGCAACAAAGAGTGCCGACCGGCAATATATATTGCTGGTGGCAACAAAAACCAGCCGGTGGCCTCTAGCCACTGCCGGTGGTGCGAGGGGATGTCTCACAAGGCATTCTCTGCCCCTCCAAGGCAAAACACAAGTGTTTGGTGCAAAACCAGACACAAAACGGTCGAGTTCGGAGATCCTGAGACAAGGCGCGTAGCCGAGAACTCTGGGAACTCCAAACGAACACAAACATGGATAATCACCGAGTGTTCAAACGGTGACGTCCAAGTCTTGAGGACGGTCAAAAATGGGGTGTCTACACCGATCTGCTCTATTCGCACTACTTCGAACTTCATGATCTCCTTTCTAACTAACTCTTGGTACTTAGCCATCCTCTCATCTTTTGCCTCGTAGTCACCTGAAATCTGGTTTACTACCAGCTGGGAGTCACTGTAGACCATTAGCTCGGTGACCTTTATGAAGAGTGCTAATTTTAGGCCTGCTAGAAGTGCTTCGTACTCTGCCTCATTGTTTGATGCTGGGAAGCCAAGGTTGACTGCTTGTTCCACTATCAGGCCATCTGGTGAGATAAGGACTATGCCAAGTCTTGCACCGTGCCTATTGGATACTCCATCCACGAAGAGCTTTCACATCTCTCCAACGAATAGTTTCCAGCAAGTGGAGGGGTCGGATGATGTCTTGGGGTCATGAGTGTTGCTGATGTTTTCTTCCAAGTCCATGCCTACTGTTGGGGTTTGCTCTTCACTATCTGACTGTACCAAGTTTTTACTTGTTGATGAGTCTTTGCCGGGTATAGCATGGTTTTCCTCTTCCTCCCTTTCTTCAATCCGGTATGACTTGGGATGTGGCTAGGCATCTTGTTTTGGGGCTGCGCAATTCCTGCGGCACTTGCTATCCCCTTTTCGGTTGTATCAGTTAAGTCAACTGGGCAGATGTGATGGCTTCCTGGTGTGAACTCAGCCACAAAGTTTGCCAGAGCTTGGGTTTTTATTGCGGTTCTGAGTTGAAACTTGATGTCAAACTGTCCCAATTCCACCGCCCATTTCAAGATTCGTCCAGAAAAGTCCGCCCTCTCAAACAAAGCTTTTAAGGGAAAAGCTGTCAGGACGATTATGGTGTAGGCGTGGAAGTAATGTGATAACTTCCTTGAGGCCATCATCAAAGCTAAGGCCAGCTTTTCCAATGGTAGGTACCTGGTTTCTGCCCCCAGCAAGGTCTTGCTAACATAAAAGATAGGCAGGTGTTGGATTCCTTCCGCTCTGACCAACACTGCACTGACTGCATGCTGTGAAACTGCTAAGTACAAAAAGAGTTCTGCTCCTGGTACTGGGGTTACTAGCAATGGAGGAGAAGTCATGTAGTCTTTTAGGCTCTCTAGGGCGCGATCGCATTCTTCATCCCACTCAAATTTGGCCTTCAACGCTTGGAAGAATGGTCGACATCTGTCTGATGACCGACTTATGAACCGGTTGAGTGCAGCAGCTAGGCCAGTGAGATGCTGCACCTTTTTTACTGTGTTAGGCCTCTCTAGATCTTGGATTGCTTTGATCTGAGAGGAGTCTGCTTCTATACCTCGGTTGGTTACCAGGAAGCCTAGGAATTTGCCTGATCTTACGCCGAACGCACACTTAGATGCATTTAGGCGCAACTTGTTCTTCTTTAGGATTTGGAACATTTCGTCTAGGTCCCTAAGATGGTCTTTCTCATCCTTGCTTTTGACTACCATGTCATCTATGTAAGCCTCCATTGTTTTGCCTAACAATGGTTCAAACCTTATAACAATACAATCCTCTGGGCGTTGTAAAAGATATGACCTCCTGGTCTGGCTCATACATAGCGATCTAATGGTAACCTTTATACGCATCAAGGAAGCTAAGTCGATTGTGCCCTACCGTCAAGTCTACCAGTTGGTCTATCCTGGGTAAGGGAAAGCTATCCTTTGGGCATGCCTTGTTAACTGTTTTGTAGTCCACGCAAACACGCTATTTTCCATTCTTCTTTGGCACTACTACAGTATTGGATATCCACCTGGGATAGTGCACTTCTCTGATGGCTCCTACCTCCAGCAAGTTTCCCACTTCCTCCGCCACTATCTCCGCGTGGTGGAGTGCTGATCTGCGAATACGCTGTATAATTGGTCTGACAGTCGGGTGGACATTCAGTTGGTGACATATGAAGTTTGGGTCAATGCCAGGCATGTCATCTGGTGTCCATGCAAACACTTCGATATTAGAGGTTAAGAATTTTATAATCTCTATTCTCTCAGTGCTGGACAATAATGAACCGAGCAAAAAGAACTTTTTTGGGTTCTATTCATCTATCCTTACCTCTACCAAGTCTTTCACTACCTTCTGTTCTGCTGCCTTGCGAACATCCATAAATAGTTCATTGCTCTCTGGCTCTTCTACCATCTGTACATATCCTTTTGCAGCCCGGCTGCCATTTACTGTTACAAAGCACTTTTTTGATATGATTTGGTCTCCCAAGACCTCTTCAATTACTCCGGCTTCGTTGGGGAACCGCAGTGCTTGATGGTAGGTTGACGCTACCGATCGCATGGCGTGCAGCCATGTTCTTCCCAGGATTATGTTGTAAGTGGAAAGACCTTCAATACCCAGAATTCCACTTGTTTAGTCATGGTCCCAGCTTTGACTTAGAGGATTATCTTGCCTACTGGCCATTCTGGCATTGAGTTAAAGCCAACTAGGGGGGATGTTGCAGGGGCCAAGTCTTTGTCCTCTAGTTTCAGCTATTTAAAGGTTTCATAATACATTATCTCGCACGAACTTCCTTGGTCAATCAGGATTCGCTTGATGTCGAAGTTCTTGACGCGTAAAGTTACCACCAGTGCGTCATTGTGAGGGCAATATAGCCTTGCTAGGTCCTTGTCTGAGAAGGATATGACGTTCGTAGCCTCTGTTTTGCCTTTTTTCATGGCGGGTTGTGCACTTAGTACCTCCTTCAAGTGCTCTGTCTTCTTTATCATCCCCCTGAGTTCACATACCCGCTCAGGTTCAATGATCCCATGAATAACATTGATTACGCCTTGGGGTGGTCCGTCCACCGGCATCCCATTTGGCCCGTTGAGGTCCTGGGGGCCTGGCTGTGTTCCCCTTTCAATATACTGGTCTAGGTGACCAGCAGCTACTAATTCTTCCAGATGTTGCATCAGGGGTGTGCAGTTTTCAGTTAGGTGCCCCTTCTCATCATGGAAGGTGCAGCGGGACCTCTCGTCGTAGCCCCTTTGTGCTACTCCCAACTTGGCTGGCCGCCGAACGAAGGGTTCATTCTTTATCTCGCTGACAATTTGGTAGATGGGTTTATTGAACACCGTGCTGATGGCAGTGCGAACTCTTAACCTTCTTTTTTCTGGATCCTCCATGCTGGCTAGCCTGCCTCGCCCATTCCTGTTTGGTTGTTCTACCGTGTTGACTTTTGCTACAGTTTTTTTGTCTGGCATTACTGTTGAGCCAGATTTTGCTTTAGCCAGGGCGCTATCTTTCTCCACGTGGATATGTTGGTGCACCCTCTCCATTGGGGCCTCCATCGTGAGGGGTGGCATCATAGTAATTGAGTCCCTCAACTTGTTTCCGACTGATAGACCCCTTTTGTATTGCGCGATGGCAAGATTTGTGGGGCAATCTCCTATCTGGTTGAAAGTCTCCCAATATCGACTGTTGTAGGATCTCAACGTCTCCTTGTCACCCATGTCAATGGAGAGTAGCTGATTGATCTCCACTGGTGTCTTGGTATTCGTTCTGAACCTAGTCACGAATGCCTCTGCCAATTGTGCCCATAAGGCAATGCTGCCTTCTGGTAGCCTTTCGAACCAGGTTAGACCTAGGTCGCCAAGGCTGGATGGGAACATGATACACATTAGGGCCTCATTCTGCCAGTACACTGCCATAACCTGGCAAAAGTGGCTCAAGTGCATGTAGGGGTCTGTCTTCCCCTCATAAGTGGTGAATTTGGGCTACTGGAAGCCTGAAGGTAGTGGTGTGTTCTCTATTGTCGGAACAAACGGCGAGCTCTGCAACCTTGCTAATACCTTATCCGCTGGTTCGTAAGCAAGGCGAGGCATTGGCATCCCTAGTTCGACACTTCCATGTGTCCTAAGGGCCAATCGCTGTAGAGTTGAAATCCTACGGAGGTCGCGAGCCCTGGAGTCCTCCTTCCGTCGGGCCCTCTCCTCGAGTACCGACCGTAAGTCCGCTGACCTAGGCAACTCCGTGTGCCTGGATGTCGTCTGGTGCGTGTGCGAAGGGTAATAGTTGCTTCCCTCTGTATAAGACCTTTCAGTCCTCGTTCTCTCAGACCTGGAGTGACGAGTCCTAGAAGTCCTTGATTGAGTGTTGCATGTTCTAAGGCTCCTGCTTTGTGCTTGTGATGGGGTGACCTGCTGCCTGTCACGATCCTCTGAGTGGCGAGAGGGCGTGTTGCCTTTGCACCCCTCTCCTGTCGCCATCCTTTTTCCTTTCATCTGGCGCTTTATTGACTCTATGTCTGCGGCCATCCTCCTTATTGACTCGCCTTGTTCCCTAATGCGATCCTCCAGAACCTGGGGGTCCAACCTCTGCCTCTATCTTTCAGGACTTTGAGAGCGACAGGGGCTGCTGCCCTGTCTTCCCCTTGCATCCCTCCGGGGGTTCTGTCGCTGAGTTTCTAAATCCGCCATGGGAGGGATAGAAGGCAAACCTTCGCGCCTCCTACCCCCCTCCGGGGTTTGTCCGTTGATAACAGATTGCGACAAATCTTCATTGTGCGCCATGGGTTTCTGCTGGAGAGAAAAACTCGATCAAGAGGTTTTGTTCTTTCTGTATTTCCCACAGACAACGCCAATTGTACGAGCGCAGAATAATCTTCTCGTATAATCCTGTTGATCAAGTTTGAGCTCCTCCAAACGCCGTCACTTTGCTCCCTGAAAATGCAAACGTGAGCTAGCCGGCGAGTGTGTGCCGGATACCTCCCCGATGCCTAAGTCAGCAAAATAGACAAAAAGCTCAGTGTATTCGAGAGTCAAAATTGTGATACCTGTACATAGGTTCTGTCATGAGCTTTTATAGTTTTTGCCTGGCACAATCCTAGTAGGACTCTTATTCCTCAATGTAGAGTCCTCCTAGGAATCATACTCCTGAAGGATAATGCTTATCCCTCAACACCCTCCTCACTGCTTAAACCAAGTGAGATGGTTTTACCATGGTTGGATAACAGTATGACCGAGCTAACACTAGCCCTTTGCCATACTCAATCCAGTGCCTTCATATGCAACACATAGCTCGGCTCTTGTTCACTTGTACCTCGGTTTTGTCTGTTTAGATCGAGCTAACTGCAGCAAGCTTTGACCGAGCTAACAAGGGCGAGGTCCACCTTATGAAGCCCAAACACCTCGGCTCATAACTCGGTCTGGATTTCGCCTGGCCCAAGCTCGTTAGTTTTTAGACCGAGCTACAACAACTCCTATCTCGGTCCGACGTGCGGCCCAATTTCCAAAGAAGCCTCTTGCTTAGCTCAGCCCAATTTATTTATAAATTACCCTCTCATATATATATGTATGTATGTATATGTAAATTCAATATAAATTCGCATAATCACATAAGTTTTCATGAACTTAATTTTATATAGGGTTGCATACAGTGGCAGAGCCACAGCAGGGCTAGGAGGGTCACGTGCCCCCCCTCAGTTTTGAATTTTTTTTTTTTTTTGGTTGCATTGTTCACACACAATATATAGTTTATTTAGTACTCTTGGAGCGTCATGTGGTGTTATTTATGTGGTGGTCTAAATCAATAATATAGTGTCAAATTTTATAAATGGAACATAATAACTCATTATTGTTAGGTAATTGGAAGATAATAGGTGAATCATTGAGTATGAGTTGCGATTTCTTATATCTAAAGCACCGCGTCATCAACACCACATAATATTCTGGAATTATCTAATAATTTATATTCAAAACACATTTTTATAATCAATACTATCTCTCTAATATTTTTCTATCAAATAAAAATTATAGAAATTTTATAATGATTTGTACTATAAATGATTTGCTTTTATTTTCTAAAATAAAGAATTTTAATTTGTAATTTTTTGTGCTAAAATTGCATACTTCTGAATTATTCCACATTATTATAAAATTTTGATTAGTTGCTATTAATAATAAATAATTAAATTTTTATACTTAAATTTAGCTCATAAAATTATTATTATTTTATTGTTGATCATCAAAAAAAAATTAAAATTATAAAGTATTCCTCCTACCTTAATTTTTTGATTTGATTATATATAGTGTGCATTACATGCCGGAACATTTCTCAATAGTTATTCACTGAAGAAGCAATGTACAAATATGTTCTGGCTACCGAAGATTACTGACCAACTTCAGCCCCTCTCTCTCTCTCTCTCTCTCTCTCTAATTTATATATATATATATATATATCGGTGTGGTTTTTTTTTTTTTTTTTGATCGGTAAAAAAAATTTATTGATAGAATAAACAAATATAAGATACAAAGTAAATTACATCAATAAAAAAAAGAAAGTGCAAAAACATCACAATGAGTTAAATGATCCTAGCTACATTAGTATCACAAAACTCATCCTATTATTTGCTAAGACTCCAAAATTGACGAGACACCAACAGAAAAAGTACAGACCAAAGCAACATCAAAACAGCCACCCAACTCAGACATTCAGCTAATCATCTGAGACAATACAACCAACCAACCATTATCATCTGTATGGGGTGAAGTTCTTGTTATAATCAGCATCTCATGTCGGAGTAAAATAAGTTTTTGGTTATTCTACAAATCCACATAGTAAGGTCCATCGAGATACGATCCTTTTTTGTGTTTTTATTGTTGTCCAGAAATTCTTTGAATATTTTAGAGAAAATTATAAATAAATAAAAAATCCCAAGTTCCACTCAAAATAACAAATATCTATCAAAATAAGGTTCATAATGAGCCTATGGATCCCAACTGGACCAATTCGATCCACATAATAAAAAGGAGACAAGCCCAGCCTTTTTAATAAGGAGTATATTATGGTAAACGTAACTGATATTCAAGTCATGCCCTATAAAAAATAAAAAATTATTAAAAGAAATAAATGTCTGTGGATATTGTTTAATATTAAAAAGTATGTAAAAGTATTTAAAAAACATATAAAAAATATTAAAAAGTGTATTAATTTCAATAAAAATATATAAAATTTAGGAAAATTTATCCATAAGTCCTAGTTTTTGAAACGTTGAACCATTTAGTCCTAAAAGTTTTATTATGCTCCATTTAGTCCCATTTTTACATCAGCATGATGTAAATGATGTAAATAATCTGATGTTTCATTCTATAATTTCAAAATTTATTGAAATCTGATGAACATTAGATGTTTTTCATCCTGTATTTTCAAACATTATTGAAATTTGATGAACATTAGATGTTTGAAATCTAATATTTGTAACATGACTCTGATGTTATTAACATTGTATCTGATGTTATTAACATTGTAATGGGACCTTTCAGTCTATAAGAAAACTTTTAGGACTAAACAGTGCATAAGTTATTAATTTGGGATTTATTGGTGCATTTAATGAAAAGTATCCTGTTCTTCAAATATAAAAAATAAAAATAAAAATAAAAAAAGAAGGATTTTTACTTTTTTAGAGTTTAGTATTTTTTTAAGTGTAAAATGCAAATATGACTTCTGAAATTTGTTTAAAATATGAATTTTTCCTTATGATTTTGAAAATTACAAATGCCTCTTAATCAAAAAAATTTATTAATAGAATTAATAAAAAAAAATATTTTTTTATAGAAAAGACTCATAAATACGTACATATATATACATATATAACAGAGTAAATACAATTGACAATTACCCCGCAGCCCCTTTGGCTTTCAGGTGTGCAGCAGCAACATAGGAACCTTAACAATCTTTAGATAATCAAAACAACCAGACAGAGCTCTAATATCCTTAAACTGTTAACCACTACTATTCTATACAAATATTAAATATTTGAATTGTTAATTAAAATATATTTTGATGTCATTAAAAAATATTAATTTACTTAATAATTTATTGATAAAATAAGTCATTTATTATGTGATTAGAAACTTGAAAGGGTAATATATAATTTTCAAAATACATTTTCATGAATGTATTTGTAATTTGGAAAATTTAGCCAAACCCCTCTATTGGATCTTATTTGATGAAAAAGACAACCTAATTTATTTTACTTCATAAATCCCCTAAGAATGACGCATAATTGAGCAAGAACAAATTAAAATATCCTTTTTTTCTTCGACAATATTGTCAGAGTAACATGTTACTGTTTATATCAATTTCAAATGTAATAACTTTTTTTTTTATTTTAGGAATTTCATAATCAACATAGATCTTATTTGATAAATTTTGATGAGATGATTTTAAAATACAAATTTTATTAAAAACTGACATTTAAATCAAAAGTTATGTTATTTTAAAGTTTAATATTTTGATAATAATGGTATGTACTCGACTTTATAAGAAAAAAATTTTATACTTGTCTTTAATGCATTAAAATTTTATTATAAAGGATTTTAACCAAATCCCCCTCGTAATTTATCCCTTTTTAAATTTTGAATAGAGATAAAATTATAACAAAAAAATAAAAGATTGGAAGGAGATTTTTTATTGCGTAAATAGAAGGCTTTTTTTTAAGATTTTTTTTTTTAAATGTAGAATCCAAAGAATTGTTGGAGCATTAAAATAATTATAAGATGTGTGATGAAGGTACGAGTTAGAGCATCCACAATGGGATAGTTAAAAAAGTGTATTAAAATGTGTTATATGATAAAAAATGATAAAAGTAGAACCTAAAAATATGTGTTAAGGTGTGTTAAAAGTTAATTTTAGAGAGTGAATGGTGATGCAATGGATATGTTAAGGTGAGTATTAAGAATATATATATATATATATATATAAATAATAAATAAAATATAAAATTATCAGCATCTCTCTCTTTATCTCTTCTTTCTTTTCTCTCTCTCTCTCTCTTCTTCACAAATGCATTCAGAGGCTTAGCAAGATCCGGACGACCGACCAGACATCCTGCCGGACGACTCCACTCTCTCTTCCCAATGTCTACCTCTCTCTCTTTCTCCCGCCAGCTAGATAAAACACTAGCCATAATTAACACACAAGTTAACACACAAAACTAATAGTTGACACTAACACACAAGTAAGCAGCTTCATTGTAATTTTGTGCTAGCCAAAAATTGATAACTGACGCTAAAAAATACCCTAATATATCCAGTGTGTATGCTCTAGTATACCTGAAAAAAGCAGGCCTGTTTTGGGTTTTGGGAAGTGGTTGGTGGACTTGAAAAGCGAAGCGTCCAAAGTACCTTCCTCTCCAGGTTCCGCGGACAAAATACAAATCCAAATCCAAATCAACTCCAAATTCTGGAAAACCCATATCTATATAACTACAACTCTGCTCTTTTATATCTGTAATAATTTGCTGCTTATTTTTGCCATACAAAACCCTAATTCTCTGAGTACCCATACTCTCTCTTTTCTCTGACTACATCTAAAATCATTGAGCTTTAGAAGAAGAAGAAGAAGAAGATTGAATCAATTGAAGCAATCGTTCAGTTTAGTGTGTGATGATTGTGAGTAGTGAGAGCATGGTGTCTGAAGCAGAGATGTCCATTCTCGGTGTTCATCACCTCTCCGTTCCCAAAACCCCCATCCTACCCATTGAAAAGCCCCCCTTCTCCTTCTCCGACTCTGAGTCGGTTGTTGCGAGTACTGAGTTTGTTCCAACCATTCGTTCTGGTAGCCACACAGACAAAGGACACCGTCAATTCAACGAAGACGAACACATCCTAATCGACCATCTCTCCACCCAATTACCCTCTCTCTTCCTCTCTCCATCACCGACTTCTTTCTACGCCGTCTTCGATGGACACGGCGGTTCCAACGCTGCATCTTCTTATCTCAAACAGAATTATACAAAACTCTTCTTCCAAGAAGCCAGTTTTCCCCAAAAACCCCAAGAGTTGGAAGACTATCACCGCAAAGCTTTTCTAAGGGCTGATCAAGCCCTAGCTGATAATGTTCCTGCTTTTTGTGGAACAACTGCACTGACCGCCATTGTCATCGGAAAACACCTCTTCATCGCCAATGCCGGTGACTCTCGAGCCGTGCTCTGCCGGAAAGGAGTCTCAATCCAGATGTCTGAAGATCACAGGCCCACGTGTTTGTCAGAGCGCAAGAGGGTCGAAGATTTAGGGGGATACTTTGATAATGATGGGTACCTCAACGGTGATCTCGGGGTCACCCGAGCCCTCGGTGACTGGTACATGAAATTCCCGATTGGTTCTTCGTCGCCTCTGATTGCCGAGCCAGAATTTCAACACGCTGTGTTAATGGAGGACGATGAGTTCTTGATTGTGGCGTGCGATGGAGTCTGGGACGTGATGTCGAACCAGGATGCAGTCAGATTAGTTCGCGGTGGGCTGAGGCGTTGTAATGATCCACAGCAGTGTGCCAGAGAGCTTGTTAATGAAGCGGTGCGCTTGAATGCGAGTGACAATCTCACCGCCATTGTTGTGTGCTTCACTGCTGGGATTGATTGCAGAGATCACTATCAGCGGCCGAGGTTGAGGTGCTGTAACCTGTCTGAGGAGGCTAAGAAGAAGTTGAGGAGCTTGTTGGAAGGCAACACTGATCAAATGTAGAGGCAAATTGTTCTATTCTCTGCAACTAATTTGAAGTGTAAATGTCAGTTCTTTATATAAAATTTCTTGTTAGAAACAGAAAGAATGTTGATTTGTTTATGGCTGCTTCAGATTAAGAGCAATAATTCATCTCCCCTTTTCCCCCAACCCCCTTTGACCCCCTCTCTCTCATTGGTTACATTTTCTTTTTCTTTTTCTTTTTCTTTTTTTTTCCTGCTTCTCCAATCACCACCCGCCACATAGCAAAGGGGGTGAGGGGGTGACCCCTAAAAAGGGGTCTCAAGCATTATTCTCAGATTCAGATTAATTAGCAAAAAAGTGGCTAGCAGTTTTTGGCGGGCAATATGCCATGTCCTTATTTGAAAGATACAAATTATAAATACAGTTCTTGTCAAGCATTGCCATATAATTTCCCTATTTTTATTTAATGTTGTTTTTAAAAATTATTAAAAAAAAGAAGAAAAAAAAGAAGAGGGTTTTCATGTTGAATTGATTATCCTGCTTTAAAAAATAATAAATAAATAAATAAATAAATAAAAGGGAAATTAACAAAGAAAGAAATGATTGTCCTAGGAGAAGCATTCCAAACAATTAGAGTGTTATAGTTTATCCTAACATGCAATGTCAAGGGCGGGATTAATTCACCTATCAAAAAAGAAATAATTTTTTTTTTATTCGTCGCACATAATTTATTATAAATGAATTTCAGTTGGAAGACATAATTTGTACATTGTGGTTTTATTTATACCATAAACTCAACTCTTTACTGTCTTTATTTTTTATTTATTTATTGTAATTTTTTCTTATTTAAAATCACTTGAATTTCAAAATTTTAAAATCATAATTTCTCAATTTACTTATCGTCTTCCCCACCACCTCCCCAACTTACCACTAGTACTGTTACCCATGCTCGGCCACTAATTATTACCCCATTTCCACCCATGCCCTAGCCCTTCATTCTTCTCCTTAATATTCCCTGCTTGCTCTTCTTTGTCCAATGTGCCGTTTTCTTTTTTTTGCCTGCCCTACTCGACATCTTTCATCTTTGCAAAACCTTAGCCCCACCCCTTGTAACACTAAGATATGGGAGGAGAGAAACAAAAGGGAGGAGAAAGGAAAAAATTGCCACAATTGCCCAGAAAAGAATGAAGAAAATGAGAGAAGAAGAAGTGGGTGTGGAAAGAGAAGATTCAGGTTAGGAATGAGGATAAATTCGAAATGTTAAAGGGTGGAAAATGATAAAATATTTATTTTAAACTTTTTAGTCGAGTATAAAAAGAAAATGAATTAGGTTGATGTCCAATCTAAATGTAGACTTAAAGGGGACTTTGATGCTCTCCATTTCATATATCTAATAGAAGATTTTCATCATATATCTAGTGACTATGAAATATAAATGTAAATTTATAATTAATTTAAATTAGAAAAGATCACTACATTCCCTGTTAGACGATGGAATAAAACATTTCCATTACAAATATAAAATTAAAATGATCACAATTCACTCGAAGGGGCTTTAAAGGATTAAATAAAGACTCCTATTAAATTATACTAGCCCAAATAACACTCCTCAATCCGCATGTTGACTTGACATAAGCTATTTCAAAATAAGAGGAAAAGAAAAAAGTATGAAGAAATCAATATGTTGGATCATTTGAGAATTGACTATAAAAATAATGTGATTGGATATTTTGAATTTTTGATTATTTTAGTCACTAAAAAAAAAAGAAAAAAAGAAATTGGCTTCTCTCCAATCCTTTATCGGACTAAAGGGTGGTGTTGGATCATTTTGGGTCCTAATTCGGGCCAATTTTGATAATTCAAACCATTCAATGTGTAGAACACGTCGCTTACATCATCCTTACAAAAAATATTGTGATCAGATATTAATAGCCACTTGATCACATCATATTTATGTCACAATAGTCTTGTTTAGAAACATATTATTTTAGTAACTTTTTAAGTTTTTACAAAAAGATATATAGAAAAATAGAGAGAGTGAGGTGACAACTTATAGTAACTTTTATTTTTTAGCTAAAATATATAGTTGACAAACGAGACCAATTTAAAAATTATACATACCATTGATGGAAATGAAATCTAATAAAATATCTATTGATATCCGATTAATATGATTTTTTACAAGGATAACATACTCAGCAAGTTTTACAAATTGAACAATTTAAATTATCAAAATAGATCAAAATCAAGGCCCACAATGACTGAACAATGTCATCCAATTTAATAACGGAATAGAGAGAAGCCAATTTCAAAAAATACCACACCCCAAACGATGCCATTGTTTAAATAGAAATTGTACTCAATTTAGAACATGAAAAAATGCATAAAATTATTAAAAATTATTTTTGAAAATGACTAATCCTTTTTTCCTCAAAAAAAAAATAAAAAAATAATAATAATAATAAATAAAAATCTCAAAGAGTCAAAAGTTAAATATGGAATTAGTATTTTTAGTGTATTCAAATTTCCTTTTTAAGAAAAACAAGGTCCCCCCAAAATTGTCCCTTTATCATTTCTTTTGACTCCGTTTTCCCTCTATCCAAACAAAATCTCAACGTTGATGCATCCCATTCGTCTCTCTACCAAAACTCCACGATTGTGATGTAAAACCGCCCCGCCCCAGTCCTTCCCCTTCTCTCTGCTCTTCTTCTTTCTCTCCCATCCCCCCCGCGCAGAGCAAGAGGGGGAGCTGCGCGGGGGCACCAAAAACCTCTCTCTCTCTCTCTCTCTCTCTCTCTCTGAGGCCATTCATTTGGGTCGCCGACAATCTAGCATGTGATTGCGATCCTCCATGGAAATGCAAGGCCCACCAAGCCCTAACCCCACTTCCATTTCTCCTCAGCATGCTTCCAACAACAACCTATCTCCCACCACACCCTCATCCCCGTCAATCCCAGTTTTGTTCGGAAATTCTGACTCCGAAGAGCCCTCCTTGTTCAAGGGGGTTCACCGGAGGGCTCTCTCAGATGGGAATTTTCAGACCACCGGAGACGACGAGGTAGGTCTCTCCGGCGACCCTGTCAACGGGTCGATTGTAGGGAGTATGGATGAGGATGATCTATTCTCTGCATTTTTTGATCTCCAGAAGTTTGCGAGCAGTGAGGATGATGGCGGCGTTAGGGATTTTATGGATCAGGAGGACAGTGGCAGCGGCAGTGGTGGTGGGGTTGTTGAATCGGAGAAGACGTTAAAGTTTCGGCATAGGTATGGGAGTTCGTTGGAGGGGTTGGGCGATGCTAATGAGGTGAAGAAGGCTATACCTCCTGAGAAGTTGGCTGAGATTTGGGCTGTTGATCCCAAGCGTGTCAAGAGGTCTGAATTTTGATTTTTATTATTGTTAGTTTCCATATTTCATAAGTTGTTTCACTCCAAGACAAAAGAATTACATTTTTTATTTTTATTTTTTAAATCCGATTTAGATCATCATCACCCTTTATACCGCTTTGTTTAATTGGTTTCTAGTTTTTATGGGTTTTTAAAAAAAAAAATTCTATCATAAAAAATCAGAATTATTCAGTAATCCCGAAATATAGATACATGGTATTTCATAATATTGTGATTGGTATAAAAAGTGAGTATTGTGTTGGGTGATGGGAAAACATGAGGAGACATTGAATAATGATTGGTTAAATAGTATACACGTGATCTTTTAATAATATTGAATAATTTCCCTAGTTTCTATGGGTTTTTTTTATTATTAGCCTTCAATTTCTTTTTTTCCATTACCAAAAATCAGAACTCAAAAAAAGTTGATTGGTTTTAATGTTGATATACTCCTCCTCATCCTTTTTTTTGGGGGGTTTGTTTTTTTTTTTTGTTTATATTAAGGGAAGCTGGTAATGTAAAAATTAAAATTGATGCTTGCATGGCATATTCTACTCATTTTATGAAATGTTCTTGCTCCATTTTGATTTCAATCATTTTGGAGTTTCCGTTAACAAAGTTAATTGTTAAATTCAGGATTTTGGCAAATAGACAGTCCGCTGCTCGCTCAAAAGAGAGGAAGGCTCGCTACGTAGTAGAACTTGAGCGAAAAGTTCAGTCTCTTCAATCAGAAGCAACAAATCTCTCTGCCCAACTCACAATATATCAGGTTCGTCCCAATGGATTTCTACTTGCATTTTTGGGTTCTAGTTATTTATGCGAGATCTATTTTTGATTGCACGAGCTTTAAAGTAAACAAGGAATATCCGTCTTAAAAATAAATATATGGAACACATTTTTATTAGCTACACAATAACGTTATGATCCGATTCTTTCTTGTTTTCCTATTTAGAGAGACACAACGGGCCTGATTACAGAAAATGCCGAGCTCAAAATTCGGTTACAAGCTATGGAGCAACAGGCTCATTTGCGTGATGGTACGTTTCATCCTGGTTTGTTTTGGTTGTCGATGATTGTTGTCTGATCGAGTATGTGCATACGTAATTAATTAATTACTGCTAATATTTTATGTGTATGAAAAATCACACTTAATTGATATTCAAATGCTGACCTTGCATAAGTAAACCTAATGAATGGCATTTCACTTTGAAATTTGATCAAATTGTTCGTGTCAAAGTATTTTTCCTCTACTTAATCCTAATATGCATTATTGGGTAGTCTTGATATGACTCGTGCTTGTATGCCATTTGTTCTGTATAGCTCTAAATGAAGCATTGAAGCAAGAAGTCGAGAGGCTCAAGATTGCCACTGGAGAAATAAAAACTCCCTCTGAATCGTATAGCTTGGGCGGGTGGCGTATACCATGCAGCCCAGTGGCCTCCCCATCAACGATGCAACAACCCATGCAATACAGCCCATTAGCCTCCCCGTCAACAATGCAACAACCCATGCAGTACAGCCCATTAGCCTCCCCATCAACCTTGCAAAGCATGTCTTACACCTCAGTAGCAGCCTCCCCCTCTCCGTCAACCATGCAAGTGCAAAACATGTCTTACAGCCCAGCGGCCTCCCCATCTCCATCGACGACACCGAACCTTTTTCCGCTTTCAAAAAAGTCAGTTCCCGTGCTCTCCCAGGTCCCGCAATTCCATAATTCCCGGTCTAGCCTATCAAGTCGCCGGCTTCGTCCTGGGCAGAATGAGGCTCTCGCTCGCTTACAGGGGTTCGATATGACCAGTAACAGAGGATCAAATCTTGTGAATATGGAAGGTCCTCCAGTTTCTGGCAGTGACAGTAGCTCCCCAACACAACTGTTGACTCCCTGATATGTCAATGATATGCACCTGCATGATATGTTGTCTATGAACTGACAAGAAATTCAACCAGAAAGGCTCCTAATCGGTTATCTAATTCTTTTATTTCATTGGTATCCTATTGGGAATTTATTCTTGATTGTTTTGTTGATGGGGTAACCCCAAAAATGACACATACATATTCACGGAGTCCTTTCCAGTTTTCAACACGTAAATTGTAGTCATGACATAGAGGTCTGACAGGTCAATGTTAATGGATGCGAAGATGCTGTGTTTCCATAATGCTGCGCCTTGTGTATCTCATTATGGCTATTATGTATATTTTGCATTGCCAAAAATCACATGTTATTTTTGTTTTATTATTTTCTTGTTGGTCTTTGGTTGTGTACATTACATGCGGAATGAGTATACTCTGTATTTCGAAAAGAGTTTATGATGATTGACGAAGGTTTTAAGTTTTATGTTTCTCTCTGTATGGTCAATGTCTAATTTTAGAGTTACAAAGAGTCCAAAATACATTTGTTAGTTGTCATTGCAGCCACTGAAACCTTTCTATTTGTCTAAATCCTACCCATTCCCATGTTTGAACACAAGAACCAGAAGAAAAGGCATTCTGTATAGTGAAGTGGTATGTGTGAGATATAGCAGAAAATATCAACTAAAAGCAGGTCCACTGCAACATACCGATTGCAGTAGTTTGTAATCTGAATCTCTGCTCAGTGCCCCTTCTCCTCAAGTACACCCTCCATAAGACAAGTTAAATGTGCTTGATGGTCTATATGGATTAGCCCACTGAAGAAATACCATATTGGTCCTCACAATCTAATCTCTATATTATGACATTTTCTCTATAAAATTCTTCCACTAAGCATTGTTACAAAAATGGCCTTACTATCTTTTGCTCATATAGAAATAAAATATTCCTTCCTCTTTTTTAGGTCCACAAGAAAAGAAAGACAGGAAATACTGCATAGCTCTCTCTGAAAATATTATTTCCTTCCAAGCATTATTGTTGAAAAACATTACACTTGAAAGTCACACCACCACCACCAAACAAGGCCTAAATTAGTCCAAGCACTTTGAAAGTTCTGCAAATTGCATGTCTTTGTAGAGAGGGGTGGTAAGTGAAATATAAGGCAATTGCCAAATAAATTTAGACAAAAAGAAAATAGTCCAATTGTCAAATGCAACAAGCAACAACATAACACAGTCCTATAACCCATAAAAAAAATTGTAATATATAGTAAAATTTTAACTACATCAATAGATATACAGAAATTTGCCAAAATAATTCATAATTCTAATTGGAAAAAGCTACATATTGAGCCACTGAGAAACAAAAGCTCAACATCTGCTTTGGTTATACAGTTAGCCTGGTTAAGGAGCTCAGAAAAGCAACCATGGACTGGATCATCAGCTGCTAGAAACAACTTCCCTGCAAATCTAGACTCAACAAGCTCGAGCTAATTTGATTGTTGAAATGACTTGGACCTAGCTATATAAAAGCCTCAGCCAAGCTACCCATAATTAAGCATCCAAAAAGTTCATGCCAGTACCCTATCAACTTAACAACTTCGGCTTCTTGATTTAAGTTGACCGATAATTTGATGCCATGCATGTAGAAATAAGACCTAGCATAACTACACTCCAATCTGCCCACCCCACAGAACACATTCAGCATATGCCAACAAAAAAGAAAAGGAAAAAAAGAGAAATAGAATATAAAAAAAAAAAGAAAAAAGCCTTGGGTTAGAGTATCTGATGCAAAGTTACTGCATTCAAGCAATGAAGACAAAATCAACCTTCAAGAACTATCCTCCCAATCATTCTTTGAATATTGCATGTCAGGCTATTGACTACAAGTATAGAACATGATGTACAAATATCATATAAAGTCTACAGAAGTCTTTGAAACGATTCTTTAAATAAATTTGAATTTATTGCCAACCCTTTATGTTTTAAGAACCTCACTTAAATGAACTCAGGGGTATGCAAGGAGAAAAGCAAGATAAAAGGGCATACCTCAACTATAATACAAACAACTGCAGAATCCTTTTATAAGAGTCAATATCGTATCATGTTTCTCCACTTGTCCTTCAAATCAACCTAAACAATATAACCTCTGATATTTAGCACAAAGAAAAAGAATGCCAAACCAAACAAAGACACTTACAAATGATCATAACACTTCTCACCTCGGTTCTCTGTTCAAATATGTCACGATATGAATCTAAGATAAGCTTCCAGTTCCCTATACCGTACCTTCAGAAGAAAGATACACAAATGTGTAAGGAAATTTAATTACTGAAAAAGATTATTATTCATTTCTTAATTTTCTCGGAGGACATGAAAACAGCCCTCAAAGAAAACAAAAACAGAACATTCTTCCCCAATAGTTAACTCATATCCCTTTGGGTGGAAAAACTGGTGAAGTGTTTCCAGACCAAAACAGTCATGGACCTACGAAAATTGATGCTATACCATAATATTACAAATTTTGCTTTTTGCTATTTTCATTTGAAGACTATAAGAACAAAGATAATACAAACCTTTACCGAGGTGAAAACTCTGATGAATATAATTAAACTAACTGGATAAAATACAAAGTTCTAGAATAGCTTGCCCTACATACAAAAGAATCACGTACTTCTGCACACCAGTTCTCAAGGTGTCTTCTTCCAGGGTACTCCATTTCTTATGTTTTCTCCTCATTCCAATTTTTTTAATTTCGTACTTCTTCAAAGGAGAAACAAGTCTTCTCTTTGGGGTAGGCAAGTGAATACTCCCACGGCCAGGTGACCCTTCAGATAAGCTGTCAATAGGATCATCCCACTGCAAAAACAGATTACAATTCATGATGCATGTGTAAAGTTACATGTAAACACAATATTGAAGGGGAATTTGTTACATTTCTCCATCGTCATTAAACTGGAGAATTAATCATCACGTGCTTTCCAGAATACATACAATCATGATGTCAAATGTAATCGAAAGTCTCTGTAATATGCTTGAGAAATCAAACATATGGGCTTCAAAAGTTCCATGCTGACAATTCAATATTCAAACAAGTGTTTGACAATGGTATTCAAAAGGACATGGAGGGGAGGCAAGCAAACCCTTTTAAATAGAAACAGGTGACCACCACACTTCTTACGTGGTGACCTGTGAAGCACTGGCACTCCATCTCAGTCACTGTACCCGTGTTCAATACGTGACGGATACAAACACGCCTCGAACACAGCAAAATGTGTCAAGCATGCCACGTAGTGTGCCAATATATATATATATTGCACAGTTAATGTTTTGGAAATTAGATCTTCTATTCTTTGCCATTTGGTGTCTTCTATTTCCAATAATGGCTTCTCCGTCTTTAATCTCATAATGACTGAAGGTCCATCTTTGCCCAATCTTCTGCCATTCAAACTATAAACCAGCTAGGTGAAATGCCACAATTTTTTTGGTATTTTGAAAAGTTAGAATGATGCATATCCAAACTATGTAGCTGGTTGAGATCAAGGCACTAGTAAGCTTGGTTACTTGATGGGATTCCATATATGCTACAATGCAATCCATCATGTTACTATTATACCATTGAGGTCATAAAATTAAGAATGCTTCTAAAGAAACTGAATGAGTGGTTCAATTCTTCTCCCTATGCTGCTTATGTGAAGATGAGCCCATTCTGTGGACCCATACTTTCCCAAGGACATGTAAATGGACACATGAAACGCACATGCAAGCAGCTATAGCCTAAGATTTTGCATATCTCTTGGAATCAAAGTCCAAAAGTTCAAATTCAAACAGAAATGTGAACAAAACTGGGATCCGTATACATGTATGTACTCTAGAAGAATTTAGTGCCAATTGGACAATCTAAGGACATCGAATCAAATCACAGCAATCAGAAAATGACTAACATTACACAAGTAAAATATAGCCATATATGATTATTGTGTACTTCTGTAATTTTGTATGCTTGGATAATAGAAAACTAAAAATCACCTTGAGAACCCCGTTTACCATTAAACTTAACAACTAATTTAAGAGATAAGAAAAACATAACATGAAATCATTACCTCACAAGTGTGGGCGGTACTATTATGTGCCATTAGGCTGGGTTTAGGCACATTATTCTGATGCCTGGAACATTGATTTCCGAGATTAGCCTCATTGGCCTGAGCAGCCTCAGCACTCCTGTCAACAGAATGAATGGATATTTCCACATCTACCTTCTGTCCTTCCACAGAAGGCTCCTGATTCATATCTTCTCTTCTCATGCTAGACATTACGTTTTCAGCAACCTGTAGCGCATCAGGAAGGGGATCTTTCACCGCTGCATGTAGCTCCAAACAACTGGTTCTGAGTGCTTCTTGTACTTTATTAATTTCAGGAGTAGGTAGGCAGCCATAATTGTTAGATGATTTCCCTATGTCCAAATCATCTGAATCAGCAATCTTAACTCCTCTAGAAGTCCCAGAGCTCACTCTACCTCGTTTGACAGCAACATGCTTGCGTCTGGGCAGCACGATACCCCTCTGCATTTCTAAAATAATACAATCCTTGATTAAAAAAGACAAATACAAAACCCATATGTTTGACCTTTGAAAAAAACTTGCGCAAACAAAATGTTTAGTCAACTAATTGCATAAGGAGAACGAAAATTCATAGCTGATTGCTGTAGCTTTGACATGAATGGAAGAATTATATAACCATGAAAAAAGAAGAAAGCAAAGCCTAAAGAGAACATAACCTTTTCCTTTTACTTCCCTGCAAAAATCTATATCCAGAAAAAATATATTATTGTGTAAGAGGGGTTAACTTGAGCCCACAAAATTAATTGGATCCAATCGAAGCCCAATTGAAAAGCCCAAAATTTGGTGAGCTTGGAGAAATTATTGTCAAATGGGCCAAGTGAATTCTATTAAACGAGCCTACAAGAAAGTCAACAAATAGGTCCAAGGAGGATACATTTCAAACATATATCTCTAAAGAAAGCTCAACAAGCCCATTCGAGAAGGTCCAAATCATACAAGTGTCCGAGGAGGTTAACTGTTGCTTTCAGAAGAGATA
Organism: Camellia japonica; assembly: GCA_030407325.1. Classification (NCBI taxonomy): domain Eukaryota; kingdom Viridiplantae; phylum Streptophyta; class Magnoliopsida; order Ericales; family Theaceae; genus Camellia; species Camellia japonica. The sequence continues at coordinate 48,710,104 of JAPPVO010000003.1, forward strand.
AAACCCTCGGAGGAGATCTATTCTCCGAATTATTTGCTTAGTCTTGAAAGGGTTCAGAACCACGAACCTAGAGATCTATTTGAGCTCGGACTCGAAAGGGTTCGAATCTACGAACCTAGAGATCCAAAGCACTTGACTTCGAATAGATTCGAACGCAATCCAGAAGCCACTCCATTAATGAGTCCCAGAACACTTGCGAGCTCGGAACTTTCCGGGATCTACGTACCAGAACTATGGACGTGACTGAGTCCGAACAAAGAACTCGATCTCGAGAACGGTGAGTGGAGATAAATTCACTCTTCGTTAAGCTAGCCTATACCCGAGTCAAGGTGACACGATCTAGGGGGGTCCCTGAGACTCGGCAATATTTACGACAAGGCGTTCTCTTGAATTATCCCTGACCCTTCTGCGGCAGGGCGTCCTCTGGGACTATCCCTGACCCTTTGAGATGATTAAGGATCATTGGTTAGGTGTGGCTAAGAAGAAGGGTTCGCCGAGAGGTTGATCTCCTCTTCGGGGTTTTCTTCATCCTCAGAGAGGTCACCTCCTCAAACAAGGTGGTTAGAGAGAATATTCCCCATGTGCCTTGCACATGGACTCCATCCTACATCATGAGGTGCCTATAAATAGCACCCACCCATAACTTTACAAGGAATGGATTTTGGAAAGAACTCTTGGGAAAGAACTAATTTCCCCTCTCCATTATTTACCTTAAGAGTGAAAGTGGGAGATCCATGAGAGAGCCTTGCCATTATTCTCTCTCTAACTACTTTGTCTTCTTCTTCACTCAATCTCTTATCTCCATCATCTCTTTGCTATTATGTTCCTAATTGTGATTATTAAAGAATCTCATCATTTCTAGAGAATTCGAGTGTTCTTTAAAGATCTTCGAATTTGTAAACCACATGTTTTAACCCTCTCATACATTTGGCGACTCTACTAGGGAGGCGTATTGGTTAATGGTCTCAACAAGATCCGGAATCGACACAACTCCGGAGAAGATGGCGGGAGAAGAAGAAGTTCATCAATAAGGCTCTTCCAATGGTGGTGATGAGAGGACTCAAATTCAAGACCCACCTCTCATCTTGAAGCCATTCAAGGACTCCAACACACTCAACAAGAGATTCTCACGACCCTTCAAAATCTCACCCACACTATGTTGGTGATGGGTTCGAATTTTGCACCACCGACAACAAATGGAGGTCAAGTCGGAGCCGGCGCCAACGCCAACAAGCATCAACAACTTCATGGTGATGTTGGGAGTGCTCAAAACCATCAAGACCCACCCCCAATTCTCCCTGAAGTTACTCAAAATGGTGTGCAAACTCAAGTGGTAGGAAGAACAAGTCATGGCCAACCTGTGGCCCATGGAGCGCAAAATTACACACCTGGAGAATTACGCCATGGTCCAGCAATGGTTGGAGTTTCTGGCGCAATGAATGGTGTTCCAGCGGCTATGGAAGTTCAAGGAAGGCCCACAGAAATTTCTTTACAAAATGGTGCTCTATCCATGCCTAATTTTGTTCCACCGATCGTAAATTCTACTCATGTACTAAGCGGGTCTCCTTTGGCTCTGACAATGGCTTTCCAAGCTCAACCCGGCATACCCATGGCGTGTAACGGAGTTTATGGAACTCAATTCAACCCTCTATCACGAAATGTCATATCCATAGATGCCAATGGTCAATATCACAACGTTTCTACACGAATGATGAATTCTCAACACCCAAATAACCAAGTCACTCCAGCCTCGGTCTTCGGGTCTACAAGCCAAGTTCTTGGAATACCACCATCAAGTTCTCTCCCTCAACAATCTCTCACTCTTGCCGATGTGCAAGCCATGTTCGATCTTGAACGGGGCAAGAGGACTTTACCCTCTTTGCCCAATCCGGATGTCAAGCCACCATACCCTATCGAGATGTTGAGTTATTCATACCCAGAGGGGTACACAGTGCTGAAGTTCATCAAAGTTCATCAAATTCGATGACAAACAAGGAAACACTCAAGAACATGTTGTTTGGTTCATCGAGACTTTGGGGATTCATGGTTCAAATCATGTCCTCCGACTGAGAGAATTCTCCAAGTCCCTCATTGACGAGCATATAGTTGGTATGTTAACTTGGCCCCAAACTCTATCTGAAATTGGGAGGAGATGGTTAACAAATTCCACACCATATTCTTTCAGGTGGCCGAGAAAGTGACCACACTTACCCTGTGTATGGGAAAGCAGCGAGAGGGTGAAGACATTCTCGAATATATGAAGAGGTTCCAAGACAAAACCGTGAACTGTCACGAAGCTGTAGAGGAAAACTACTTGGTCTAAATTTGTGTCGAAGGGGCATTGAACGGGTACAAAATGCTTCTTGTTAATCACAAGCTACCCACAATCTCGGCACTAATTGAAACATCTCGGAACATCAACATACCTCGGTCTCAGAAGATTGGGTTCGAGACTAGTTATAAAACCAGCTTCAAGACATCCCGAGGACCTTCTGTCACTGCGGCTTCTACGTCTTCTACCCAAAAGTCGCAGGGGGAGGAATTCAGAGGTCAAAAGAGGAAAAACTGAGAAGATGACACTCATTTTCCGTGTAGTGTTGAGGAAGTGAAGGCCTTAGTTAAAGAATGGGTGGCAGACGGGGAACTGAAGTTGCCTCGTATCGAAAAGCTTTTGCCAAAGAAAGACCGCAAGGGCCCTAATTATTGTGTTTTCCACCGATCACTAGGACATCCTACATAAAAGTGTTGGACGCTTAAGAAGATCTTTTGAAAGAAAGTCGAAGTAAATGAGCTAGAGTTCAAAGAACAAGGGCCCCAGGATATCTTAGAAGACATGGCTATGATGGCGTATGACGGCCACAACCCGAGCAACTGGTGAAAGTTTTCCGAATGACCTTGCAACTCTAGGGTCAAATGTCGACATTCCGTAGAAGAAGTCTATCTGTGACATTTACATTGTATTTACTGCATTGTCCAAGAAGTTCTATCTTTCTTATGTTAGAAGTTCTATCTTTCTTATGTTATGAAGAAATTTATTTCCTCCATATTGTGTATCTCCATTAGAAGTTTATTTTCTCTATATTGTGTATCTTCATTGTGTTATGTTGCTTGAAGACTGTTTTCATTTGTCACCACTCGACGAAGAAAGAGAAGTAGACTCGATTGCCCACCAGAAAAGTTCTTTCTTGTTAGAGTGGAGTGTGTGCTCCCACTCGGACTTCCGAAGAACAACCCTTGTTTCTATCAGTGCGAGCTTCAAGGATCTTTCTTGTTGAAGTAAAGTGTGTACTCCCACTCAGACTTTCGAAGAACAGATCTCGCTTCCATCAGTGCGAGCTTAGAGGATCTTTCTTGTTGAAGTAGAGTGTGTGCTCCCACTCAGACTTTCGAAGAACAGGCCTTGCTTCCATCAATGCGAGCTTCAAGGATCTTTCTTATTGAAGTAGAGTGTGTGTTCCCACTTGGACTTCCGAATAATAGCCCTCGAGACTCGGTTGCCTATCAGAAGGGATCTTTCTTGCCAAATTGCGGCATGTGCTACTATTCGGACTCCTGACAGACAGCCTTACTTCCGTTTGGATTTCCGAGGGACAACCCTTGCTTTCATTAGTGCGGGTTCTGAGGACCCCAAGGTCGTGGAGTTTTTTTTTTTTTTCCACAAGAATTCATTCACCTCAAATAACAAAACCGACAAACAAGACGAAAAATATCAACTTTAGATCATGATTCAGGCATTATCATAATGAGGCAACATCAACAAATAATAATGATCTACTTAAGCTACAACAATTTTATGCCTCCGAGCAAGTTCATGAAAATGCAACAATCAAGATTTTGTTTATTTGGGTCGATTCCTCTGGAGCTGACGAAAAACAACAATGTTCAAACATAATTTCGGCATCAATTATTTATTTCTTTAATTATCCACTGGATCAATAAATTCATCCCCTCGGACATCAAACTCAAAGGTTGTAATATGCAAACATTCAACATTAGTGATTCAACTTATGCATGATTATTAACTTTGATTTTTGCTCTACAAAGTGTGTAACGACAAGCTCACAAGTTCGACTGTCAAAGGTTCGTCTCTTTTGAATCAAAGAAAATAAATAATAGAGTATGATAATGCTTTATCATTCCCAAATCAACAAAACATTATTGTGAGTACTTCCAATAGCAACAATAAATCAGTGGAGATAGGCAAGATTGCAAAAAATTCCAATTATGTATTTCACGAATCTAAGCTCATGAGCATAAAAATCCATCAAAACAAGAAGGGAAAGTGGGTTTGAACAGAGCTAACCCACAAATCTGAAAAGGCAAGATCAAATTTGAAGCGACAATGAGCAAGAAAGAAATTGAGAGTAATGTAAGCTGGAATTGGTGCGGGCCGCGGCTGGAAACAGCGGCAACGTCGCAAGTATGAGACGCACAAACCCAGGATCGGCGCGAGCAGTGTACACAAGCAGTAGGCGAGAAGGGTGATGGGCAGGCCAACGCCGCGTTGCGTGGGCGAAGTGGTCAGCTTTGGTTAGTTGCAATTGGAACCACTGGTAGTAGATTTCAGTGGATGTGAAACAAGACTGAGATATGTGTGTTCAAAGTTCTGAAAAATGCGGCTGAGATGGAACACCGATGGCGAGCTGGGTTGGTGTCGGCGCAAGATGATAGGGCTAAGGGATTACGCCGCTGGGTCGTGACACCGACGTCGCTAGGTGAACCGGAACCACAGTGTGGCTACGGCATTATATGCCGTCAATGGTTTCTGGAGTAGGATGGAGCTTTGGTTCGCTGATTGCAGAAAGAAAAATGCTGAGCTGTTGATTTTCAAAAACAAACAAATGGGTTTCAAATTTCAAGGAAGGAAAACAGTGGGTCTCCATTTATTTTACAGAAGAGAAAGAAAGAGGATAAGGGCAAGGGTTTTTGTCCTTGGCTTGGAGCAAATAAAAAAAAAATGTGTAGTTCGATGGTCTCTCAATTATTCTAAGAGCATATATATATATATATATATATTTATAAATGGGTCTTCTGTTAGTTGATTTTCTTTTGACTTTAAGGAGAAAAGTTTGGATTGGTGAATCAAATAATAAAAGGATTTGAAAAAATCTGGAATCAAAATAATGAAGAAAAGTTGTGTGGGCGCCCAGGCAATACACAAGGAATTATCCAGTGCATCTAGGGCATAACACCTACACATTTCACCAAAGCCAAGTGTTTAAATATTTATTAGAGAGAAATATAACACAAGGTTGACGCAACATGATGCAGGCAGATATTCCTTGGTATTGGCAAAATATTCTCTGATTTTTTTCGAAAATTGTAATTTGACTCCGAATTTTTAGATAATTATGGTGTGGCCCACCTCTCAGGAAAGTATTTCAGTAAGGCTCCTGAAAATGCAGCAAAGGTTGATCCTAGCTAAATGGAACGTTCTGGACGCAACTGCGACATTGGAATGGTGAAATTCTAAACAATTTTTTAAGATTTCAAAATAACCTAATAACACATGCCCGAGGAAATGAAGCAAAGCACAACTGAAAAAGTGAAAATATGCATGTCCGAGAAATTCAAAATTTCCCATACATGCACAGGACAAAATGTAAGAGGGTTTAACTTGAGCCCACTAAATTAATTGGGCCCAATCAGAAAGCCTAAATTTGGTGAGCTTGGAGAAATTATTGTCAAATGGGCCAAGTGAATTCTATTAAACGAGCCCACAAGAAAGTCAACAAATAGGGCCGAGGAGGATACATTTCAAGTATATATCTCTAAAAAAAGCCCAACAAGCCCATTCAAGGAGGTCTAGATCATACGGGTATATAAGGAGATTAACTGTTGCTTTCAGAAGATATGAAACTCTCGGAGGAGATCTATTCTTCGAGGTATTTGCTTAGGCCTCATTTGGCAAGTGGCTTTTTTAGCCAAAAAGCCAACAACCCATACCAAAAAGTCAAAAATTCTCTTTTCTCTCTACTTTTTGCACATCCTTTCATAAAAAGCCAAAAAATCATCCCAAATATACTAGTTTTTTTTATATCACATTTTAGACAAAAAGCCAAAAAGTTACTAAAAAAGCCTGTTCCCAAACGAGGCCTTAGTTTTGAAAGGGTTCGGAACCACGAACGTATTGACCTATTTGAGCTCGGACTCGAAAGGGTTCGGATCTACAAATCTAGAGATCCGAAGCGCTTGGCTTCGAATAGATTCAAACGCAATCCAGAAGTCACTTCATTAATGAGTCCTAAAACACTTGCGGGCTCGGAGCTTTCTGAAATCTACGTGCCAGAACCATGGGCTTGACAGAGTCTGAACAAAGGACTCAATCCCGAGGACGATGAGTAGAGATAAATTCATTATTCAGTTAAACTAGCCTATACTCGGGTCGAGGTGGCACGATCTAGAGGTCCCTGAGACTCAACAATATTTACGGTAGGGCGTTCTCTTAAACTACTCCTGACCCTTCTGCGGCACGGCGTCCTCTGGGACTATCCCTAACCTTTTGAGATAATTGGGGATCATTGGTTAGGTGTGACTAAGAAGAAGAGTTCGCCGAGAGGTTGATCTCCTCTTCAGGATTTTCCTCATCCTCGAAGAGATCACCTCCTCGAACAAGATGATTAGAGAGAATATCCCTCATGTGTCTTGCACATGGGCTCCATCCTACATCATGAGGTGCCTATAAATAGCACACACCCATAACTTTACAAAGAATGAATTTTGGAGACAACTCTTGGGAAAGAACTAATTTCCCTTCTCCATCATCTACCTTGAGAGTAAAAGTGAAAGATCCATGGGAAAGCCTTACCATTTATTATCTCTAACTACTTTGCCTTCTTTTTCACCGAATCTCTTATCTCCATCATCTCTTTGTTATTGTGTTCTTAGTTGTGACTGTTAAAGAATCTAAGTCTCTTATCATTTCTAGAGAATTCACGTGTTCTTTAAAGATCTTCAAATTTCTACACCACATTCTTGAATCCTCTCATACATAATGTAACTTGAAATATTTGAAAACTGTAAGAAAAAGGGACATGACCAATATTCATATGAACAATGAGAATGAGGTTTACCATTATTGCCTTTACTGGCAATCAAATCATGACTCGTATCCGGCATACAAGCTGCTATCTCTCCAACTCCATTGCATACTTGGTTATTGCCCAATCCCAGCACTTCCTTCATTGTGTCATCACTCACTGTCTCAGCCACCAAGTCAAGAAACGACGGACCCATAATCTCCCAAACTTCAGCAACATAGGTTCTAACCGCCTCCAATGCATCATTCCCTCTATTCCTCATTCGCACATTTTCACAAACACTTGCATCCCAAACCACCGCCTCAATCTCATCCTTCCAACTCCGCAATTCTTCCGAAACCAATCCCACCGCTTTCTCTGACCTCTCCATCTTCCATACCCTACCCCTCCAAATTCTCTTCACGGCATCAAAATACTTGGCTTCTTTGTCCTCACTCTCATCAAGAAACCTTACAACACAATCCACTGCCACTGCGCAATACGCCCCTTTCATTGCCTTCGAAGCCTCAACGCCTTCTTCAAAGTCCAACTCTTCGATACGTTCCAATAGTTCGAGAATTTTCTCGGAAACCAAACACTTTGCAATCTCCGACTCGATTCTTCGCAGTAGCATTGCTTTCTTCAAACTCGAATTGTCGTTCGGAAGAGGAAGAACTCGAATCAGAGCGTTCAGCAAGCGGTCGTCCACCGATTGCCGAAGAATGAAATCGAGAACCCATCGAGCCACATCAATGTCCATTAAAACTGAAACCTTCAATAAAAACCCTAACTTGTGAAGAAGAAAAGTTGAATTAGGGTTAGGGTTCCAACTCTTTTGTTCTAGGCAATTCTAGGGTTCTGTAGTTCCATGTCTGATGCTGTGTATGAATCGATAGCAATCACCTTGCTTGGTCTAAAAACACTTCTTAAAAAAATTTCCTTTCTTCTTTTTTCGTTTTTTTTTTTAACTCAATTTTTTTAATATTTTAAATAATTTTTAAAATTTTTAAACATAATTAACATAAAACCTATTTTAAAAAGTGAGTTAAAAGTCATTTCTAAATTTTTTACTTTTTTCTTTCACAAAAAGTTAAAATAATTAAAAAATAAATTTTAATTATTTTCCCAAAACATTCCAAACACATTTTAAAAATATAACTTTTATAAAACAAAATTTAAAAAAATTCACTAAATATCAAAAATATAAAAATTTAATATATTTTTCTTATTTTTATGTTTTTATTAATTTTTAAAAATATTTTTTATAAATATTTTACTTTTTAAATATATTTAAATAAAATATATCTAAAAAATAAAAAATACTTAAAAATTTAAAAATACCTACTAAAAATAAAAAATTCAATTTTCAAAACAAACTGAACGTTTTTTTTTAGTTGTTTTACGCAACAATACACAAAATCTTTCGGTGTAGACAGATGCACAGGTAAATATCTGAGCACCCAATATATATTTGACACGTCATTAAAAGGTATCGCGTGAATGTTACGTGAGGGCGTAAATTTACAATTACGTCCAAATCATATATACCTAGTTTAGTTATATACCTAGTTTAGTTTTATGAATTGATGGACAAGCTATCATTCGGTGTAAACAGCTACACAGATAAATATCAAAGAAACCAATATATATTTGACACGTCATCAAAAGATAGGGGTGAATGTTACTTGAGAACGTAAATTTACAATTATGCCCAAATCATATGCCTATTTTATGAAGTGGCGGACAAGCATTGGTTGTCACGATGGACGAAGAGTCATGAACCGGTCTTTGTTCGGTGAACTGTAGACGATTGTCCCGGTCTGCAAGCGAAGCGAAGCATCATCTATAAAAAAGAAGAAAGAAGCCCTATTTCGAGTCCAGACACCATAGCAGACCTGAGGAGAGAGTGAGTGAGTGAGAGAGAGTTCATATATATATATATATATATATATTCGATTGGCTTTCTCTCTCTCTTCAATGGCAGTGGGTGGTTGTACTTTGTCGTCGGACGATATCGTGATAAAGTCGCCGACTGATAGGCGGTTGTACAGATACATACAGCTTAAGAATGGACTCTCTGCTCTGCTCGTTCACGATCCAGAGATTTACCCTGACGGAGCTCTCGAACAATCTAAGATTGCCAGTGAAAACGAAGACGAAGAAGTAGAGGACGAAGATGAAGACGATGATGAAGGTGAAGAGAGTGAAGAAGAGGACGAGGACAATGAAGAAGAAGAAGATGATGATGAAGATGAAGCCGGTGAAGCAAAAACAAAGGCGAAGAAAGGCGCTTCTCAGACTAAACAGGTTTGCTTTTTGTTTTGTAATTGTATGTTGATTTGGGATAATGAGATTGAGATTACATCGGAGTTGCAATTAGCATTGGAAGTTGAAAGCTTTCTTCCAATCTGTTAATGTATACAGGCAGCAGCAGCATTGTGTGTTGGAATGGGCAGCTTCTCTGATCCTTTTGAGGCACAGGGTCTTGCGCATTTTCTAGGTCTGTTCACCATCAAATCCTGACTTGAATCTGGCAAACTTAATTTTTTTAAGTTTCAACTGCTTACATTTTATCATTACTATTGTGATGTCTTCAATGGTTAAGAAATCCTAATAAATTACTAAAACTTCATATGAGCAGAAAGGTGATACTGGCATTAATTCAAGTACTAGATGTTTGAAAAGGTCTGTGGGGTGGGATTTGATTAGACTTGCCCTTAACTTAATGGGCTTCAATGTGGTGTTGCTCGGTGTAGCTCTTTGGATTGAGCCTCTTTTCTTGTAAATACAAATCAGAACAAGAGATAGAATGCTTTGGTGTTTTAAAAATTCTTCTTCTTAATCTAAATACATATTCACAACAAGACCGGGAATGTTTTGGTGTTTAAGAATTCTTCTTCTTCTTGTTCTTTAAGTGGTCATTTTACCTTTTCTTTTCTACACTCTACTTTCTTATGAATTTTATTTCTCATGAATGTATAAATAAATACATATTCAGAACAAGAGAGGGAATGTTTTGGTGTTCTAAGAATTTTGATATTGAATCGTTATTACCTAAATCCATATGTTTTTGCAGAACACATGCTCTTCATGGGGAGTACTGATTTCCCGGATGAAAATGAGGTATGTCAGTCTTTATTTTCTTTAACATTCTGCGTACAAATCATGCAAGAGATGCTCATAATTTTATCCAGCTTTATGTGTGTTTCACACTAATGTTCATCATATTTGTGAAATCATATCACTGTATGGATTAAGATGATATTGATATATGTAGGTGGTGACTTAATGTCCATTCAGCCTCCCATTTTGACTTTTTTCTTTGCTAGTATGATAGTTACTTGTCGAAGCATGGAGGTTCCTCAAATGCATACACAGAAGCTGAACATACCTGCTACCATTTTGAAGTTAAACGGGAGTTTCTCAAGGGTGCCTTAAGAAGGTAAACTTATATATTATTCACGTGTACATATGAAGTGTGTCTACCTAAGTCCTGAGTATCCAGTTGCCAGTCCCTTTATTCTTATGTTAATTAAATATGGTTGAACTATATATTGCTGCTGTGCACTTTTGCCTGAAGTCTTATTGTTGTCCCTTTGCCTGAAGTCTTATATTAATTATGGTTGAACTATACACGGGAGTTTCTTATTGTTGAACTATAGAAATGTTCAGGATTTATGAATCTACATTTGGAATGGACGTGCATTTTGGTAATGAGAAAATCAACTATTTTGTTTTGGAAAAAGGTATTGACACCTAATCTTTTGCTTCATAAACTACTCCTCACTCACATGTGGAGTGATGCCCACATCATCACATGGTGTTGGTTCCACTCCCATGTGAATGAGAAGTAGTTTATGGAGTAAACCATTAAGTATTATCCCTGGCAAAGTTGTTTTGTTTTTCATGTATAGGCCGACAGTGTTTGATTAGCTACATCATTAGGAAATGTTTTGACAAAGGCAAGACTTTTAATTCAATGATTTTTTTTTTGTTATTTATACTTTTAATCGTATTGAACTAAATGAAAACACTCCATGAATATCGGGGTCAGTTGTTGGAATGATGGTAAAGCAAGAGGTATTGAGCTTGTAAGATCATAGATTTTATTGAAACAGCACAACATGATGTCCTTCTTTTGTTTTAATTACTTTTGAATTTGAAGTTCATGGCTCAATAAATTTCAATTTCCATTTCATATAGTAATTGTCATTTAGGTCTAATTAAATATATAGTACTTAAACTAAATGAAAATTTAAGGTAATCAAGTACTTGTCCACATTTAGTTTAGGGGTATGATAAAGGGGTGTGAGGGATTAAAGACTAAATGGACAAAAATTCCTTTTAAACCATTTACATAATTCTAAACAAGTAACCATCTATACTTTATTGCCAAAAACACTATATATATTTACATTTCACATTTATCTTTTTGGAATTTTGGAATAAATTTTCATTTTATATCCAATACGTAAACCTGAAAGGGCGTTTCAGCCCAACGTTAAGGCTTGCCGTTAGTGTTCCTGGTGGTGCGGATCCGATTATGACGACAACCTCTCTAAAATGGAAATAAGCCTACTTACATCTTGCCTTACCTAGACCTCGCTTTAGCGAGATCCTCTTGCACTGGGTTATCCTTTTTATCCAATATGTAAACTTAAACTCACATTTGGTTTCGCACTACTGTTTAATGGTCACTGTATTATTTCTTCTTAAGCAATAAATAATCCTAAATAGGTCATAAAAAAGATGAAATTACCATAAATTTTTATTATTTGTTTATATCTATGCCTTTAGTTCTGTATTGAATTATTATCTATCTTATTTTTAGGCCAAGTTTGGCATAATCTAAGGCCTCGTTTGGGAACAGACTAATTTAGTAACTTTTTGGCTATTTGGCTAAAATATGAGCTAAAAAAAACTAGTATGTTTGGGATGACTTTTTGGCTTTTTACGAAAAGATGTGCAAAAAGTAGAGAGAAAAGAGAATCTTTGACTTTTTGATATGGGTTGTTGGCTTTTTGGTTAATTTAGTAACTTTTTGACTTTTTGGCTAAAAATAAGAATTCCCAAACGAGGCCTAAATAATACAAAAAGTCAAAAAGTCACTATCTTATTTAAGTCACATCATCTTATTTAAATCACATCACATCTCTAACACATCACATCAAACCCAACCCAAACCCAACCCATATAAGCCAATAAGTCAAAAAGTGCACTTTTTTAGAACATCCCAAACCAACCCTTAAACTGGAATGTAGAAAATGCAAGTATTGAGAAAAAAAATGCTAATGGAAGGGCTGGAATCAAATTTGCTTCTTCTTTTGGATGGTCCTTGTAAGATTTCCCTGAGGCCCCGTTTGTTTTCAGAGGTAAAACAGAGGGGATTGCTAGTGAGGGGATTGATCGGGAGGGGATTAAGTAAAATTGTGTTTGTTTTGATGATAGTTGTTAGCGTAGGAATTGTTAAATTATTTTTATATAAAATAATAAAAAAAATACAAAAATACAAAAAATTAAACATTAATGTTCAAAAAAAAATACCCAACATGTAAAAAATAAAAAAATAATTTCTAGTCCGGCGGACTATTTTTCTAATACCACCTCCACTTCCTCCATCCCAATCCCCCTTCCAACCTCCATCCTAATCCCCCCCTCCATCTCAATCTCTTCCCCAACTCTACAAACAAACACAACATTAAATAGGTCCCACCTCCATCCTAATACCATCCCACCCTCTACACCCTAAAACAAACGGGGCCTGAAATGGAAATACAAGTTCACCCACTGAAAATCAATGCCATTTCAAAATGTACTTTTTTGTGTACTTTGTATAGTTAGGAGTCGGGTGTTGTTGGTTAGTCCAACCCTCAATCAATTTTTGGACTTTTTTAGGGTCTTTTGATTCACAAGGAGGTTTATAGGTGACTTCTATGATTTTGTTAATTTTCTTTGTACATGGGTGGATCCCCTTGGATGTGTTTTTGAATAAATTTTACTTGTTAAAGGAAAGATATATGAATTAATACCCATTGAAATGAACGATTAACATCTATAAATTTTATTGCTCATAAAAGCAAACAGGCAGTTCTACTTGATCTTTTTATTTCTGTTGAATTTTGGAATGCCTGCAATGTGGTTGAGAGAATGATAATAAACTCATAATCTTCGAACTTGAAAACCCATAAGACTTGAAGGGGAAGTTGAACAATCAAAGCAGTGAATTTTAGGTTGCTGGTGATGCAAAGGATGTTGGAGACAAGATTCAGTGGTAACACTACACCCTAAGTTGCTTGCTTGATGTGTATGGCACATGATGTGTTGCAACTTGCTAGTGGAATGAGAATTGCCAAAATCTTAATTTTATAAGCTCTTTTTCCCCTTCCTACGTTTATAAAAAATGGCGAAGATATTTATATGGTCCATTTTGTTCTGCAGATTTTCACAGTTTTTTATTTCACCTTTAGTGAAAGCTGAAGCCATGGAACGAGAGGTTCAAGCTGTGGATTCAGGTGTGTCAAACTAAATTAAACCATTGATTTCAATTGTTTCACTTAGCAAAGCACATGCTCCTTTTTCATTCTCTTGGTTCAAGCTTGTGGAATGTTATTTGACAATGTGAAACAAAATGAATCACAGAATTTAATCAGATTCTGCAAAATGATTTGTGCCGTCTTCAACAACTACAATGCCATACATCAGCACCTGGCCATCCTTTCAACCGATTCTTTTGGGGTAAGTTTGCATAAATTTTAGCTTCTTTCTTTTTTGACCTTGATGCATCTTTTATACTGAACAACTTCTTTCTTTGATTGGAAGGGAACAAGAAAAGCCTGGTTGATGCCATGGAGAAGGGAATTAATCTGAGGGAGCAAATTCTAAAATTATACAGTGATAATTACCATGGTGGGTTGATGAAGCTAGTTGTGATTGGGGGAGGTATGTTCCTTTTGTAACACATTTGATGTCATTTTATTGGATTGTACCTCTTTGCAGATTTGCATGAGAGAGAGAGAGAGAGAGAGAGAGAGAGAGAGAGAGATTTGTTGAACTAAATCTGTTAAGGTATTGATTTTGTTGTTCAAATAACTATGTTTGAGTCAGTCCTGTCCTCTTTTAGCATGGTGCTCAATGATTGAATTGATGCAACCCACAAGGTTAAGCTTCAAAGATGCGCAATCATGGATCCATCACCGAAGGAGTTGGCAAAGGTAGTGATAGAACATGGTTGTGATGGAGAGAGACTGAAAAGTGATATGTTGGTGACGACGCAGTTGTGGTGGTGATTGCATTACCAACTCAAACAATAAAATAAAACAAATTAAAAAAAAACTGAAGGTTGTGATTGTCGCTCTGTGTTTTGGAAGTAGCATACAATTGTATGCTAATACTTCTGTTAAAATGCAGGTGCAGTTGCTTCAATATTAGCTGATGCAATGATGGTGTCATGGTAGTAAAGGTATGTAGTGATAGGTGGTAAAGTTGATGGTCAAGTTGGAGGTGGTGGAGGCTGTTGTTGTGTGTTGACATTTGCTCTAGGGAGAAAGGTGGCTAGAAGCAATCAAAGCTAATAGTTTATGTAATGAAATGTTCTTCAAGGGTATTTAAATGACTATTTCTGGCAAATTTCCTTCAATTCAGTTGTTTAATCAACAACTCTTTATGCATCCTAGATATCTCCAAAGTGAACACCTCCTTGAGAGGATTTTAAAAATGGAACTTCACTTCATACTTGTTTCTACTTGAGATTTGAAATTTATTTGTGCATGTTTTTTCTTGTTTGCTTTTCAATTTGAAGATTTTATGAGAACCTTGTAGGGAAAGGAATTTTTCCTCGTATATTGAAACAGACCTCTGGGATTCTGTTGCTGAAATCAATTTGATTGGATAATGACAATCTATGATTCACATTTTGAATATTAACAGTTGTCTCAAATTATAACAATTGGCATGATCCAAAACTTGTTCAACAATAGTCAAATTATTTCGTTATATACCAGTAATGATTAATTGATTAAGAATTTCACTAATCAGAAATTATGTTTGCTGCAGTTTATTGAATACTCAAATTTGAAAGGCTTACAAATGAACATTGTTTGTATGAGTTTTTCCAATCAGTTTTGTGACAATGATGTAATTGACATTGTGACGGAAATGAAATATCTATGAGGGAATTGACCTATGTTATGTACTTATGTTTTGCAGAGACTCTAGATGTACTTGAGAGTTGGGTTCTCGAATTATTTAGCAATGTCAAAAATGGTCCTCCCCTAAAGCAAGAGGCTAGGATGGAAGTTCCTATCTGGAACGCTGGTAAACTTTACAGGTTAGAGGCAGTTAAAGATGTTCATATCCTCAATTTGTCATGGACATTGCCATGTCTTCGAAAAGATTATTTGAAAAAATCAGAAGATTACCTGGCTCATCTCATTGGGCATGGTAAGATATTATGTGCTCACATCTTTTTATGTTTCATTTGAATGAAGTAAAATGTGTCTTTTATTTAGACAATGGTGGACATGCTTCTTTAATGGTTATTTGGTGAATGTGTGTGTGGTTTTTTTCTATTCGATTTGATTGAACCTGCCCAACGTATGACCAAAGTTTTATCATCTGACATTTGTCCTATTTAAATTTGGACACACTTCTAAATTCCACCAAATTTACTGGAGAATTTGGAAAATTTTAGAACATGAAAACAATTCATCTATCCTTGCATTGCTTCTTCACTATAGGAGGTTGCTGTGATTTTCTCCCTCGTACCTTTTTTTTTTTTTAGGTCTTTGCATTTTTTTTTTTTTTTTACTTATATTCAATAGCACCTTTTGGAGATTTCCTTGTTTTTTAGTGATCTCTCAATTTTAGGACTTGTTACATTTTCATACCATTCCTCGAGAAAGTTTGCTTAAGAATTAGGTTGAATGCTATTGGTCTGAACTCTCGCTTTGATGTAAGATTTCAGTTGTCAATAGATGCCGCAATCCATGTTTCATCTACACCTAAGGGTGTATTTGTTTTACCAGAGAATACGGGAAAATTAATTTCCAAGATATTCATGTAATAAGGTTGTTTGTTTAGTTTGGAATTTCAAAATTTTAGGGAATGATATTCCAAAATTTAAGACATCCAGTCATAAAAAAAAAAATTTAAGAAAAATATTGGAAAACAACTTCCCATACTTTAATCCAAATGTTATTTTTTAGATTTAGGAAAAAGTTATATAAGGAGTATCAAAACAAGAGTCGTTGTATTATGATATTTATAAAAATGAGACTTGGTTGACAATTTGCATCTGATTAATTTCATTATCTAGCTCATGCTTCATACTTTCATAAGTCAATACAAAGGTTGTTGTAAGCATTGTTAGATAATTTTTTTGTTTTATACAAATAAATGGGCGAAGTTGATCATGTTATTTACTTTTGTAACAAATTTAATGTCAATAAATTCTAAAAACTTGAAAAATTAATATTAAAAACTAATTGCCCTCTCCAAACCCCACTTTGGTGAGAGCCTCGTGCATTGGGTTGCCCTTTGTTATTGATGTCTTACAACACTTGAGAAAATCCTAACTTGCCTCTAGACATAGCCCATGAAGCACAATATTTGCATAGGATACATTGCAATTTACAATATCTTGTTTCACTTAATATTCTGATTTTTTAAAGAAAATCACTCTTGTATCCAGAATACCTCAACGGATCCCATCTAAGTGATCTTTACAATCATGCCCCTATTATATTGGATCTGTGCGCCTGTTTTACATACCAAGACAAGTGATCTTCTAGGTTGTATTGTTTGCAAAATAATGAAAGGCTAGAGGCTTTGGGTGGAAGAGTGCAAATTCTCTATCATTGTTGAGAAATTCATTGTTGAGAAATTCAATGGATCTTTAGTTATTGGGCCATCTCGTTAAACAAGGATTTTGATGGGGATGTTGCTTAGCCATTGCACTCATTCTCCACTTTGTTTTGGGCCTCGTCTTCCCCCTACTTCTATTGATTGATATTCTTGTCAAATGAGAACAAATAATACAGTTAACTTTCATTGATTTTGGTAATTATTATCTTTTAGGATCTTGTGCCATGTTTTAGTGTAGTTGGTTTATATCACATGTAAAATGGTATACTTTCAACGCATGTCTTGTAAGCCAAAAGGTCTCTGACAGTATGGTAATTGCTTTTTCTGGTCCATATCCATTGCTTGTCAACATGTTTAGAGCATGAGTTTTAATATCTGAAGACAAGTTAATATTTTTCCAGAGGGCAAAGGGAGTTTGCACTTCTTTCTAAAAGCTAAAGGGTGGGCAACTTCCATATCAGCTGGTGTTGGGGATGAAGGAATGCACAGATCTTTGATAGCTTATATTTTTGGCATGTCTATACACCTCACTGACTCTGGCTTGGAAAAGGTAGATACTTGTTCTTACCCCTTACTGATTCTTGTGGTAGTCTGCTTTCCTTTGTAATTTATTGCAACTCTTATGGATGGATCCTTTGAACTGATAGAAAATTGCTTTAGAGTTGTGCACATTTAAGGTTACTGCATTCCAGAATTTGACTTATGTCGATGATTGGTTCTTAATTCTTATCTTTTACATAATGACTATCTTGGAGAAAGGAGAATTATTGGAAATATATGGTCAGTGTAAAACATATAAAATCAACCACCTTTTTCAGGGAAGGAAGAAAGGTTGGTATGTGTTCCACTTGTACGTTTTCCCTTTAAAAACACCTTTATCTTAATATGTGGAAGGTATAATCGTAAGCATGCAGTTGTCTCTCTTTCCTTCCCAATCTCAACCAAATGTACTTGGGGAATTTTTTTCTCAACCTTGCTTTTACCGTTTCCATCCTATCTTTCAATTGCCAAACCTCTTACACATCAAATAACTACAAAATCACTCTAGTGGAAGGAAATATGATCAAGCATTGTTATTTTTTATAGATGGAAAGCACTCACCAAAGGAAACTTTTGTTCTTTTCTCTCCTCACTTTGTTGTAAAGGTTAGGTTTGTACCTAGTTCCCCTTGATTGATAGTGACAGTTTTGACTAATGGCACTTTTTATGATGTTTCTTGACCAAAGAATCTAGTTGACATTTTACATCCAAATAAAATAGGAATAGGATCTACTATAGCAATTGTCAGCTCAAAGATATAAATTAATGATGGGATGTATAACATAGCAATCAAATGAACAAATTAAGGCTCAAAGATTTGAGGACCATTTACTTCTTTTAACCTTACTACAAGTGTAGACTAGGAAGCATGAACACTTCTAAGAAGGTGGTGTGGCTTATCGTACACCAACATGAAACTTGTCGGATACTTCCCCACACTTTTCAGACACATTTAAACATATCCTACTATTTTTAAAAATTTCTAAACTCAAACACACTTAAGGCATTTGGGAGATATGTGTTGCTTAGACACAAATGAAACGCTTTATAAGTTTGAATAAAATGACTTTGAATCTAAGGATAAAAGAAAACAATGTAAATTTATACATATTCTTTTCTCTTTGCCTACGGTGTTCTGCATCAGCAAAGTTTTTATCAGCCTCGGAGAATCGATGGGGATTAAGGAGGAGATTCCTTCATGCATATTATAGGTGCAGAAAATGGAAAGACAAAATCACTTTTAACGCATGATTGATGACTGAGAATTTTTAAGCATACTTCTGTTCTCTCTTCAGGTTTCTCTTACTTCTCATCTCTTCTTCTTCTCCTTCTCCTTCTTTTAAACTGTCACCATTGCCTAGCTAGCACAATGATACTCAGTCGTCACCCATTACATACCTGCATAAATCTTTTTTAGATGTGCTTTTTCTTGTTTCAACCTGTTTTACTGATGTTTTTGCTTTGGTATGTAATGCTGGTATGCAGATCTTTGATATCATTGGCTATGTTTATCAATACCTTAAGTTATTGCATCAAGTTTCTCCCCAAGAATGGATATTTAAGGAACTCCAGGATATTGGAAATATGGAATTTAGATTTGCAGAAGAACAACCTCAAGATGATTATGCTGCAGAGCTTGCAGGTTATCTTCTTTTTGTTCTTTTTACCTCTTGTATCTGCTTTATTGTATTCAATTGACAGTCCCTTAGTTTGAGGTGTTTAAATTGCTTGAGTGCAATTATTTGCGATGAGCTTGGCCTCTTGCTGCTAGCTCAGAACAGACTTCATTCACTAATTCATTGCTAGCACTGGTGCCTTCTTCTATCATATGTGGTCCATCATTTTGAAATTCTAAGTGCTTTTGCACTAGGAAAGTTGGTGATGGAAGTTGTTTGGATACTTTCGAACCAGAAATGAGATCAAGAACATATATTTTGCCAATGGCAGAGATAATTATTATGGAGAGCTTTGACAATAAGCATGAGATTAGCCTCTTGCTGCTAGCTCAGAACAGACTTCATTCACTAATTCATTTGCTAGCAGTGGCGCCTTCTTCTATCATATGTGGTCCTTCATTTTGAAATTCTAAATGCTTTTCACTAGGAAAGTTGGTGATGGAAGTTGTTTGGATCCTATCGAACCAGAAATGAGATCAAGAACATATATTTTGCCAATGGCAGAGATAATTATTATGGAGAGCTTTACAAGAACATAACATCACATCAGTATTTTCTTACAGTTTGTTTCCTAAATCTTGTGTTTTATCAAATTCAAATAAGTTTATGGAGTTCTCAGAATCTCGATGAACTAATTTTTTTCTGTTAAAAAAAAAACAATGGAAAAGGACTTTTTTTTCACCAAAAAAAAAACACCAGAATAATAACAATAACAATGGAAAAGAACTTTTTTTTCTATTTTGTGTTTCTTTTCTTTGAGGTAGTTTCCATGTTTAGTGTCAAATAATCTTGAATGTTTTGATTTATTTATGTCATAGAGTTAGATTTTTTTGAATTTTCTCATCAAGCTAGCAATGGATATTGTTTATTGCAGATAATCTGCTGGTTTATCCGCCTGAGCACATTATTTATGGGGACTTTGCATTCAAGGTATGGGATGAGGAAATGATTGAATATGTTTTGGGTTTCTTCACACCGAAAAACATGAGGGTTGATGTAGTATCAAAGTCTTTTGCTAAGTCACAAGGTAACTTGCAATTTTTTTTTTTTTTTTTTCCAGTTATCACTTTGTGTGTAGCATCATATTTATTTTCTTCAATTTTCCTATGCAAGATATAGAATTGCTATGACGGTAAAGGATCTTTGGATAGCTCCTGAGGTCATGGTAAAGGATGAAAAGATTTGTACGGATTGATTTGATTCACACAATAGCCATGATTTATTCTTTCTAGATAATAGCGGCACACACGACACATGTTTTGAAACACATGTGCCCTAGGGGTGGCACCAACAGGGTCAAGTGCTTCTTGGGATTCTAACTCATGACTTACGTTTCCTAAGGCGCTTATCACTCAACTTGCCACTTGGCTAACCCTTGGGTTTTTTATGCATGCCTTTGATTGAACTACTTCAAAATTTTCTCCCTTGTTTTCTTACTGTTTCAGATATTCAATGTGAGCCATGGTTCAAATCAAGATATACAGAGGAAGATATTTCTCCATCACTGATGGAACTGTGGTGCGAACCGTCAGAAATTGACATATCCTTGCATCTTCCTGCAAAGAATGAGTTCATTCCACGTGATTTTTCCATTTGTGCTAATAAGGCGTCCAGTGTAGATGCATTTTCTCCAAGATGTATACTTGATGAACCATTAATGAAGTTATGGTACAAGCTTGATAGGACTTTCAAACTTCCTCGTGCAAATACATATTTCCGCATTACATTAAAAGGAGGATACAATAATGTGAAGAATTCTGTGTTGACTGAATTATTTATTCATCTTCTAAAAGATGAGCTGAATGAGATTATATATCAGGTTTGTTACTTCTCCATCTATGCAAATGATTTTGTAACTTTAGTGAGAGCAACAATTTTGTTTGATCTAATCTAATGCATATTTGGTTGGTAGGAAACAGTAAATTTTTTATTCATTTTTGAACTTATTTGCAGAAGACTTCATTTTTTTGTATAGAGACTTGGTCACCCATAATGGGTTTCATGGGCCATAGCCCTGACCAGAAAAATTAGTCTACTTGATTGAATTAGTTATCTTTATTTACAACTGAATTAATAGATTGAACATTCTGCATATTCGAAAAATGGTTCATTCTTTCTTCTATTTTTTGTGTCAAAGGATTAAAAGACACATTTATTGTAATATATTTACCAATAAAATATGATTATGCTTCATTCTATCATACCATTCACAGAACTAGTGTACTATTTATTAGTTCTTTGGTTATGTAATGCTACTTCTGGAATTATGTACATTTCCAATCTGTAAATGGCTGCACTTGACATGTTTGGTGCTTCACTAATAGCCATTGTTCTTTTTCTTTCTTTTTTTTTCTTTTTTTGTGCAGGCCAGTGTGGCGAAGTTAGAGACTTCTGTATCTCTTTTTAGCGACAAGCTGGAGTTAAAGGTCTATGGTTTCAATGATAAGCTTCCAGTTCTTTTATCTAAAGTTTTGGCAATCGCCAAATCTTTTTCACCAACTGAAAATCGCTTCAAGGTATGTATGTAGCATTTGCATCTTCTACCTCTTTATTATGCATTTTACCATATTGATTTGAAGTTTATATTCTCCACTCTCAATAAGTGATCACATTATAAGCTGTCTTATTGTAATATTCGAGTTCATGAAAAATTGGAAACCATACGTATGCTATTTTGATGTGCAGTTTCATAATTTGCTGTAATGGTTAAATACTGAAGGCTACAGCTCATTTAGTAAGCCATGCAGTTGGAAAGTGCAACCTGGAGTTTGATATGCTTATCATTGTTTAGAATGATTAAGTATTGTGATATTTGTAACTGTATTGTACTTGTCTATTTAGATAATGATGTGTAACCTATGAATCTGATTTTACATATATCTGGAGTTAAATCCCATCAGTGAGTCACTGATTTTTGGTTTTTCTATGGCACAATGGCTGTGATTTTGACAGGTTATTAAAGAGGATATGGAGAGAACTTTAAGAAACACCAACATGAAGCCTCTTAATCATTCATCATATTTGAGACTGCAAGTACTCTGCCAGAGTTTCTGGGATGTAGATGAGAAACTATGCTTGCTAAATGATTTGTCTCTCGCTGATTTGAAGGCTCTTATTCCTGAGCTTCTTTCACAGGTGTGTGAGTGACTTGATAGTTGGAAATGCAATAAATATTCACAATACATAACTCTTTGCTGACAACTTGAGGACTACACTTTTTCTGTCCTCCTGTCTTTATTCTTAATCTATTTTCCCCTACCTAGTAGTTCTCTGCATTGAAATACACTTGAATTGAGGTGGTTTTAATTGAAAGTGGTAAGCTTATAGCATACAAACAAACACCATACTGCTAACCACCTTGCTCTATACTCTGTGTAAAGCACCCTTCAGACCATACGACTAACCAACTTGCTCTACACACTCCATATAAAGTATCATTGAGCTGCTCCCTACAATTAGCATGTAGATTATTTGAATGCCACACATCCTCTAATGGCTCTCATCTGATGTTGACTTCCAACCATAATGACATGGTTCTTTGCTCAGTACCTGTGAACTGTGTCACTGTGGTGCAATGGATGAACTGTGATGCAACATCAAGCTAGAAAACTATGTATTGTCATATATGTTCAGAACTATGTATTGCAATTCTGTGAGCTTTGAAAGAGAAGTTCAGTTTTGGAAAAACTCTAGGGAGGAACTATGGTGGCATGAACTAGTAAAATTCCTCAGTCTATTTTTTCGTATAGCATGAATATGTATTGGATGATGCTATGAGCAAGCTATAACCAGACATTGTAAGTGAACCTAGTTATGATACTTAGGGTTTTGTTTTTAGTTGTTTTTCATGTTATGGAATTCTGTATGATTGGTCGAGTAGCTATATTTTTCATTTTTAACTGCCCTTTCACAGGTATATATTGAGGGCCTTTGTCATGGCAATTTGCTGGAAGAAGAAGCAATTAACATATCTAATATATTTCGAAGCAACTTCTCTGTTCAACCACTCCCATTTGAGATGAGGCATAAAGAGTATGTAATGTGTCTTCCTTCTGGTGCTGACCTTGTTAGAGATGTCCAAGTGAAGAATAAGCTAGAAACAAACTCTGTGGTTGAGGTAATGGATTAATGGACTTAATTTTTTATGTTAATCTATTTGATTCCTATTCAAGCTCTAATTTTCCTACTATTTATTGCGGCGTAATTGTTTGGTTTTTTCATCTCCCTTGCAGCTTTATTTTCAGATTGAACCAGAAGTTGGGCTGGAAATAACTAAATTTAAAGCCCTGGCAGATCTTTTTGATGAAATTGTGGATGAACCGCTTTTCAATCAGCTTAGGTACAACTACACTGAAAATTTTCAGAATATTTCCATACTAGGATTAGGTCTTTATTTTGTTCCTTCTTTTTGTTGCGGGGAGAGGGATGGTTTGTTTATTTAACCCTTGCCTCAAATGTTTGCTGTCCAGAAAACAACTAGAAAATGTCTCTCTAGTCACATTGTTAAGCATATTGGTGCAATACTGTCTGGAAATGAAAGGGTTAATTAAGTCATCTGTCATTTGACTCGTTTTCAATATAATATATATATATATATATTGAGGGTTAAATTAAGGTATCCGTCATTTGACTCACTTTCAAGATGTTTTATTTTTTGTTTTACTATAGGACAAAAGAGCAGCTTGGTTATGTTGTTGAATGTAGCCCACGGGTAACGTACCGCATTTTAGGGTTTTGTTTCCGTGTTCAATCGTCGGAGTACAACCCTGTCTATTTGCAAGTGAGAGTTGATGATTTCATAAATGGCCTGAAGGAGTTGTTGGTAAGTAACCATTTTCTTTCTTTCTGTCTTCTCCTTTTCTCTTTTTTCCTTTTCTTGTTTTAATCTGATAGAGTTTGGTTCTAGAAGGCTTGCTAATTTTTTTGTGAACATTTAATGGGTTGCACTGTTTTGTTGTTCTTGAACTGTGTATTTCATCTCTCTAATAAGAAAGTTTGCAATTGAACTACAATTAACTTCAAGCAATCTCTACAACGGCAAATGTATGCTCAGGTGACATGCATCCTGGAATTCACATATTTAACATACTGATAAATGTTCCATATGGAATATTAAGTTGATTGGTTGATCCTGACATCTCTTTTGTCAGATCAATGAACTATAGATGCGTTGGGCATTAAAAGAATGACCATAAAATATAAGTCACATTACATAAATAGGGCCATTTTGGTGGGATTTCTTGTTCACCCATTTGATGGTAGCCCAAGCACAGTCAATTGTGTACATTCTACAGTAATTCTCTGGACAATCCTTCTAATTAGCTATAACCAAAACAGTGTCTCTTATTTATCTTGTTCTGTTCTCACCCTAGGATACTTGTAGAGACTGCTACAGGCACGGGAAATAATATGATTGTTGTAGTCCTTTTCTTTTCAGATGACTGCTTTCTATATGGTTATTTTTTTCTGCACAAGCATTTCTGTGTTGAAACTTCATTGGCACTGCAGGATGAACTTGATGATGAATCCTTTGAGAATTACAGAAGTGGGTTAATTGCAAAGCTGCTGGAGAAGGATCCATCTCTCCAATATGAAACGAATCGGTTTTGGAGTCAAATTATAGATAAAAGGTACTATCAATATTCTTCGTTCTTTTTTTCAGTTGCACCTGGGTTGTTTTCTATGTCCTGACATGAGATCTTTGAGATTTTCTATGTTTGTAATCTGGTTGTATCACAGCCGTCCAGTTTGAATGAATCTTTCCTTAGCATTTAGATTTTTATTTTTGCTTTTTGGCATAATTTCAAAGATATTATGGGTGACTGATCAGCTCATTTGTAGGCTGATCATGCATGCGAAGAAAGTATTGTTTGCCGGCATCATATTTATTATCCATTGCATTTTGGTCCTAATAAATGTAAAAGATGAGATTTTCTAGGTAAATATCTAATTGTTTAGAATTGTTATCTAATTGATGGAATGCAGTTGGACAGAAGCATGATCATCAAAAGATAAAATGTGTTTTCCAAGAGTTTCTTTGTATAAACTTAGGTGTTACTTTTTGGCTATAACAGCATAGTTTGAATTCAGGGAAGATTTTTCATAATCTGATCAATTTTTAGATTTTTTTTTTTTATTCTCTTAGCATAATATTTTATGGGTAAGCTTTCTTCCGTTTGAGCAGTGATGGTTATCATAGCTTAACCTGTTTTGCATACGCTTAGCATCTCTTTTTATGTATCTTACTTTTAAAATACATGGTCAAATTTTCAGGTACATGTTTGACTTTTCTGCAAAGGAAGCAGAGGAAATCAGCAGCATCCAGAAGAAAGATGTTGTTGACTGGTACAGTACTTATTTGAGACAATCATCTCCAAAGTGTCGAAGGCTTGCAGTTCGAGTATGGGGATGCAATGCTGAGTTGAAAGAAGCCAACACGCAAGCAACGTCTGTGCAGGTCATTGAAGACCTCACATCCTTCAAGATGTCATCTGAGTTCTATCCAAGCATTTTTTGAAGATCGGTAACCATTGGTGAACATGCCATAAATTAGTGTGTACCTTAGAAACATAGTGGACCTTGGTTTGATCAAAGGATTATTAGGTTGTTCCATTAGATTTACCTTTGAAACAAGGCATAGATATCAAAAACATGAAAACAAAAATATCGAAAGTTCAGTTATACTCTGCCAAAAAGACATTCGTTTTTAATTATTGATGTATCATTGATGAAGATACCATAAATGGTCATTCTTTTCTTTGAGGTTCACTAATGCTCAGAAGCTTCTCTTGCTGAATTTTTGGGTTGATGGGCATGTAACTTGGACAGACATTCTTTCTGGGCAGAATGTTCTCTGAGGAAATAATAAAGGGCCTGGCCTGTTTTCTTCTGTTCGGAAATTAGTAGAGAGGAAATTGAATGGCAGTCACTCCAACATGCCGGTGCTATAGTGCAGGTTCAACCTCATCTTGCTTGAGAACTTTGTCATTCTTTCCAAACAATATAATTGTTACTATCATTATTGATTGTTAACTCAGATTTGTTAACACCATCTAGCCTTATTTATGCTTTCAAAAAATGTATTTTCATCTGTTGTTCTAGCTGAATAAAGAATACCTAGAATATTCACTTTTACAAACTAGAGTCTGGTATTTACTATCCTTATATTATTGTCATTCTCATTATTTCTGATGTAATATGTATGATTACTTTGCATCATATACTATGAGGTTAAAAGGTAATTGATTATGTAACAATCTATGTGTATGTTTTTATGTATTCTATGCCTTTACACTTAGTTCTGTAGTAATTCTCAAATTTTACAATGTAAAATAATAGTTAAGCTCAAAATCCACATTTAGGGCTAACTTCAGCCGTTTGAGGAGTTGAGTTAGAAATCCCTTTGAACCTTCCCCAGGATTTGATGCAGTTGATTTGGGCTGATTCATCATGAGTCACTGGAGGCGGTAGTGCTGCTCTCATTTTGTTTTCCCTCTTGTAACCAGGAAAAATATATATATATATATATATGCATAATGAGAAACTATTCAGTATTCCAAGAGTACCATCGTGGCATCTACAAGTGGTGCTCTCTTCCAATGAAGTTGCACATTGTGGCTTAGGTTGGCTCCATTTATCTCCCACCTATTGTTCTGGGAGCACCATGTTCGTTTGTGGAGTTGGTGATTTGGTCCACTTGTATTAGTACACAGATATATAATAGGGAGGACAACAATTGATCTTGGTTCGTAGTTTTCCTCGTTAAGACCTTGAGCTGGAGAGCAGAGTATCTAGGAGAAGCAGTCTTGCTACAGGATGAAGAAAGGTTATTCAGACATGAAAATGCACTGAAGATGGAAATTCTTAGAAGGGTTTAAGAAGGGATAAAGATAGTTGCAAACTATGTGGAATGCATATAGAAAACAGATTCCATAATGCCTCCAATAATTTTCAATATAGCTTTGGAGTGAAAACAGAAGTGAGTTAGTTAAGCTTGGAGGTGACTGAAGAAAGAGGTAGGCCCTCCAATGTTATTTGAGATGAAGGCATTGAGGTCCAGACGAGTCTCAAATCCATGTGATTTCGGTGAGAACAGAAAGGTAGATATGACTCAACAAGGAGGATGTGACTTTAGTTGGACCTAAATAGTGAAATTTCAAAATGTTGGCCCCCATTACGCCGCTGTTTGGCACCAGTTTTTTTTTTTTTGGGGGGGGGGGGGGGGGGGGGGGCGGCCCTTTTAGATTAGACTGCCTAAAAAACTAAGGACCAAAATGACAATTTAAGAAGAAAATTGAATATTTGTCTTGTTTGACCTTTTTCAAATTTAGTCATTTTTTATTATTTTTAGGGTAGTTTAGTCTAGTAGGATTTAAAATTTAAAAATTTTGACAAATTTTTAAAAAGTTAACGAAATAAAAAAAATTAACAAAAAAGTTACTAATAAACATTTGCCAAACCCTCAATAATACAATCTTGAATATAATTGGAGAGAGACAAGTAAAGAAAGAACTCGGGAAGAATGGAATGAATTGTGGGAATTAGTAAATGGTTGAACAAAGAAAGTTGTAGTTATGCCTTGATAAGATGGCAATAGAACTTTCTGGAATGGATTGGTCTATAATGGATTGCCAAAAATCTCATTTAGAAGAATTTTCTTTTTTTAGATAAGAAGAAGTTTAGTAGTAAATATTATTGTAACTTCTATTTTTTTGATATTTTGGTTAGAATTATTTGTTATTTGCAACGGGGCAAGTTAAGTGGCACTTGTTAACTAGATTCATAAAATTTTATCACATTCTTATTTAGAATTCATAAGTAAGCCAAATCCTTAAATTGCATTAACACAAGAATTTTATTATTAGTAATAGGATTTGTAATAATGAGCTTTGCATCCAAACATAGCCTTATATGAAAGAAAATGAATCACTTTTTTGTTCTCTCAAATGCAAAAAGATTCAAAAGAACATCTTGTCTGTTCATAATCACTTAAATGAACTTCATGAAGAAAGAACTCCAATGCAAAATGTCATTGTTGGAAAATTAATCCAAAAAATAAAAAATTGAATAGGAAGTGATACTTGAGGAGATGGGGAGGGCCAAGAGATTAAGTTTTGTTCCCACAACCACCACAGTGATTTATTATTTTCTTTTTTTAAGCATTATCTTTGAGTTATGAACAATAGATGTTCCTATCTACCAGATTTAAAATTAAATGGCAAGAGTTTGGTAACTTCCAACATATAATGGAACTAAAAATGACCCAACCTACCAAACACTAATGGTGCACCCATTGCAAACCTGCCACATTGGGAAGTCAGTCTTTGTCATTGAATTTACATTAAAGCGGTTGGTTTTCCCTTTAAAGCAAATGCTTGGTGAAGAACCTAACCCCAGACCACATTTGGCTTTCCCCAACTTGGCTTTCCCTTTAAAGCAAATGCCACATTTGGCTTTCCTGAACTTCCCTGTCATTGAAATGCAGATGGCATGGTGGGGTCTGTCCTATTACGACCTATGTCAGAGCCAGGATTTTGGCTTAGAGGGACAATAATAAGATAAAATTTTATGCCTACAATAGTGTGCCTCACCCCCGCCATGCCTCGTCCCTAATGCATTTTAACTTCTAACTTTAACCATGACACCAACTTGGACCGTGATGATCGTCCCACGAGAAAAACGAGTATTTTATTGAGAGATTTTATCAAACAAGCATTCTATATACTTGAGCACATATTAATCACACAAGGGGAAAAAAATTACCAACAAGAATAAATAAGCAAGCATTATCAAAGAGAATAAGAAATAAACATTTAAAGGTAGACTTTACAACATAATTGAGGCTTCAATGAAACATTTAAAGGGAGTAAATTATAGGAAATTTATTTAAAATAAAATATAAAAATAGGAGTATATATTAAAATTTAATCATAAATTTTATAATGTTGAGGAGGGGCATGTGCCCCTCTTGGGCCCATGATGTCTTCACCTCTGGCTAATGACCAGGGGTGGTGGCCAATAGAGGAGGGAAAAGAGGAAAAAAATTGTTTACAAATCAAGTAAAAAGACCTTTTTGTTTCGTAGAATTTAGTAAATTTTAAGAACTTTATTTGTCAAACATGTATTTGTTTTCAGTTTTCATAATTTTTGAAAACAAAATGGTTTGAAAACCTAACACCAGACCAGAAAGATCAGTTTGTTAGACATGGTAGGTCTGTCCCACTGTGATTTTAAAATTTGCATTTGCAATACCAATGCTGGGGACTGACTACAAGTTGGTCTTTTAGTTGGTTCAGTTTGTGATTGGTGTTCTTTCAATAGCTAGCATCCACTGAAACTGTTAGGAAGGTCCAACCCCAATGGCTTAAACTTGGTGTGGACAATATCTTGTGGAGGTCATTGTCTATGGTCCCCAACCAATACCACAAACTGGATAAAAACCCTCATGCCTCTTGGTGATCTTTGAGAGAATGATGTGTTGGGGTTTGAACATCACAAGATTAGTACCCTTTCTTTTATTTTGTTAGGAAAATGAAAATGAAAATATGAAAACTACTTGTATGCTCTTATGGCCCAATCACAAGGTCTCATTTATTGTGCTCTGGTTCCTGTGGTTTTTGAGTGTTAGAGACTTGAGAGACATGGCATGCATTGCATTTTCTTAATTTCATCTCTCTCTCTCTCTCTCTGTGTGATAAAGAAGACATTAATTTGAACTAATTGTTGCCATAACAGGTTTAGATATAGGCATTGCCTAACAAAGTAGCAATTTGTCCCCCCAAAAAATAGTCACTAGACATGTGGCTTATATTTGAGGACATTTTACATCACATTGGTATCCACAAAACTGGATGGTGGTATCTACTAATTTTTTTACACAAATATGGCTATTTTAGTGTATTAACTAGACCAAGTTGCTCTGTTCTGCATGTTCAAGTTACATGAATTAATCTCTTCATCAAAAAAGTAGTGGTAAAGTTGTCTACCTATTACTTCTTTCAGAGTCTACTGTAGGAATCTTGTGCAGTGTACAAAGAGGCCTTCTCGGATGAAACTTTAAACATCAATATATGCAACATGTGACATGTCCATTGAACCTTACTTGGGAGTGTTGGATTTTTGTACAAAGAATAAAAGCCACACATGTCATTTTGTTGATCTCTATCTAGCACAATGTTAGTTTGAAGTTTATTTTTAATCATCTACCAGGAGGCAGCCAAATGGAATTTCTATTATTTTAGTAACTTTTTTAGCTTTTTGGCTAAAATATGATATTAAAAAAAAATAGTATGTTTGGGATGACTTTTTGACTTTCTACGAAAAGATGTACAAAAAGTATAAAGAAAAGGGAATCTTTAACTTTTTGATATAGGTTATTGATTTTTTGATTTTTTTGGTGACTTTTTGACTTTTAGGCTAAAAAGTAATGTTGCCAAACGAGGCCTTAGTTCCTTGTACTTCCTTGGCAAGTAGACATGACCATCAACTGAGAAACTTGTATTGCTGAACTTTTAGACAACAATAGATTCTACATAACAAAATCTCGACAAAATCAGGAAAAAGATATGTTATATGCTTTAGAAACTACCTCATCAGTGAAGACCAAATTAGAAATTTTCAAAAACAATTCAGTTGTTACAGTTGGTTAGGGGGGCATATTTAGGACTATCATATGAAAAGTCATGTTATAGAATCTTAAGAGGTGGATCAATGGTTAAAAGTGTCATTTCCCACCACCCCTGAGGCCGCTCCTAGGACTTTGGCCTGATAATTGCCTGATATATGTGAGATAGAAGATTATATATGCATGTGGAGATTAGTGGGAACAAAGCTCTAGACACCCTCTGTAATTTAAAAACTTAGAAAATCTGGATGCGGTATATTCTCTTCAATATCAGACAAGAATCAAGCCTTGCCCAAGTATAATGAAGATTTGATGTTGTGAAAAAAACAATAACAAAAGAAAATAATTGTGGGGAGGATTTTTAATCAGAGTTGTTTTTCTTTGTGATAATACGGTTGCTTGAATTGCATGATGTCCTTTCCTTTGTCACTATGTAATATATGTTTGTTGACCATGTATAAAATTTTCTCAGGTTGGAGAGTACTTCCAAATTTGATGAGAATGATGCATGAATTTAGAAATCCGCAAAACCAGAAGCCGCATGTGCTCCTAACATGGTAGGACCATTCTCTACAATCCTCCTCAGCTTTCTCATTCTGTGAGTACTTATATAAAAATTAAATAAAATAAAGAAAATATTTTGTTGTTACACGCAACAGAATATAAATGAGGACGGGAAAACAGAAAGAGAAAATACCAAAGTTGTGATGGTTTTCCTTTTCATTAAGTTATTTTTTAGCTATTCAGTATTACTAGAACATCATTTAGTATTGCTTACGATGTGTTTAAATCATTTATATAGTAAAAAAAATTACGAGTTAGACATGGTATGCTATGACTCACTTTTGTTTGGTTGTTATGAGGCAAATATTGACTCTTTTAATATATTTTGCGATTTTAAATTAGTCAGGGATATGACATGTAATACTTTTCCAATTGGCGCACATAGTAATAGTATATCAGCAATATGAGATCAGTTGGGAGTTGAACCTTGTTAATTTGGTTGATTTTAGGAAAATGTTTTTTGACCTTCAAGATCTCTTCTAATTTGATTAATAATGACAAGGTATGCTACGTTCCATCTTTTGATTTGTTATAAATGCAACTATATAAGCCCAATTTTCTTGTCACGTCATTATTTATTGGTGAAAATTTAAATTATAAGTCTCTAATATTTTTGTTGATTTTATTGGCCAGTGCCACCCAATATTTGTTCAATCACTTGGAGTGAATGAATTCCAAAAGAAACTAGAGATAAGGAATTTCTCTTGTAAAATATGAACTGGATGGTGTTGTTCAAGTAGTGAGTCTCACTTTGATAATTTGATATGTTCATTTGGTAGATCTATTTGTGCATCACCTATGAAAATTATATTGACCTAATAACAATAGAGAGGTGATTTAAACATATTTGTGTTTGAAAGATTGGACAATTGGTATAAAATTTGAAATTATACCACCTATTTTTAAAGAAAAGCATGATGATATCGGATAGCTGTACAATTATAGGATCACTGAATTTTATTTATTGGTAGATTTATTTATTTATTTATTAGAGACAAACCCCATTCTTTAATTAAATTCTGTTTAATTCATGACCTGCAATTGGAGTTAGCTTGGTAGAGTTTGGTAGAGTTTTGTAAATGTGATTTTAGAGTATGAGTTGTATTTTGAGTTTGTGTATTGTGGAATTATGATTTGAGTGTAGAAAATTTGTTTGGTAAAGAGTTTTGAAAATAGTTTTGAAAAGAGTTTTGATTTGAGTGGGGAATTGTTAATGTGACATTTGAAATTTGATACAAAAATTTACAACTCATACAACTCAAAATTATTTTAAAGTACATAACAAATTTTAAAAATTTCAAAAAATATATTTTTTCGATTATATATCAATTGCAAAAAAAAAAAAAAAAAAAAAAAAAAAAAAATCACTATTCTGGTCAACCGGCCGGACGTCCTGTTAGGCCAAATTTTGAAAAAAAAAAATTAAAAAGCGCATCTGTCAAAACAGAAAATCGCGCCTCAGACAAGGTGTTTTCTGCAGAGTTTTAGAAACATCATTTGAGAACTCTAACCAAACACTATACTTGAATTAAGGTGTAAAATCGTGATTTGAAATCACAATCCAACAGAGCTAAATGTATATAAAGGAGCTGTCTGTGGCTATGAGATCACTAAAATTAACACAACCATTTATAAAAATACTGGTCCATGTCACATAAAACTCTAGGATTTGAACTATCCGAGATATAAAAATAATAATAATAATAATAAAACTTGTCTGTAATCTATTTTTATCGGATATTAAGGAAACACGTGTCCAATGTTGTGTAGGCAGACAATCTTGAATAAAAGTGACATGTTTACATAATCTAGTGGAAAGAGCACTCTGTTGGATTACTAATTTTCAAAGTTAATTAATTATTATATTTTTTTTAGATAGGAAAGTTAATTAATTATGTGCATGCATGCCAAACATGTAGGCATCATTGTCAGCCACACGTGTTTTTTTGTGTTTTGTTTTACATTTATGGGCAAATTACAAACATCTCTTCGAGGTTTGGTGAAAATATAAATTCTCTCCTGAAGTTTGAGAAACTACAAATTACTCCCTGAAGGTCATATTTACATAATAAATTAGGAGGAAATCTGTATGAAAATAAAAACCTCAGGGGGTAATTTATTATGGAAATATAAACCTTAGGAGGCGGGATGTAATTTCTTAAACTTCAGGAAAAAATCTATATTTTCATCAAACTTTGGGGGAGTGTTTGTAATTTGCCCTACATTTTATATGTTAGTATTAATTTAACTCAAAAAAGGAGGTTATCATTCACAGTAAGGACAAGAGTGTACCTTTAATCCTAACTTTATATTGTCAATTCATGAGCTCTAATAAGGTTAAAAAACAAACATAAAAAAATAAAAACTGAAATGACTTGTGAGTTTGAGTAGAAGTCACACACCGCCCTTTAACTTTCAAACAAACAAGAGTAATCATCTCCGTGTGTTTTGTTGAATAACTTTTTCAAAAATAAGAATAAAATCTGAAAATTTTTTACTATGTACAATTCATTTATCATAAGAAAGTTATAAATTTTTGTGATGTATTTTGTAGTAAAAATTATAAATGATAAATCAATGGTTTGTACTTATAAAAGTTTTAAACTATTATGATTATGTTATAAATAAAGTGGTGTAAATATTACAAATCATTTGTAATAAGAAATGTTATGAACTATTTCGATGAGAGAAGTTACAATATTGTTATGAAATGTTATGTTGTAATAAGATATATACGGCAATGTCTTTTTAAGAATGCTCACCGTAAACACTCTACAAATCTAGGCCAATGATATGTTATTTTCTATCTTGAATACATTTTTAACTATAAAATAATGTGAATTTCGATAAATAAAAATTTTAAAAACATGATTTAACAAATCTAAAAAGATTTTAGTTTATCTCAACTTGAAAGAGCATTTAGAAACATGAGAGAAGCCTAATTCTAAAAAAAAAATATTGAAACAAAAAGTAAAAGGATTTAGAGATAGAAAATTTTGAATAATGATATATGAATAAAAAAATTCCATACATTGTTTTTGTATAAAATTATATGACTCAATATTTACCTTTCATTTTAAAAAAGCAACACTGATGATGAAGATGGTTTTTATTTACAAAAAAATATTTTCACATTATTCTTATGTTGTTTTCGATATAAATTTTAGGGCAAATTACAAACACCCCCCTCAAGATTTAGTGAAAATACAGATTCCTCCCTGAGGTTTGAGAAATTACATCCTGTCCCCTGAGGTTTATATTTTCATAACAAATTGCCCCCTGAGATTTTTATTTTCATACAGATTTCCTCCAGATTTCCCTTAATTTGTTATGAAAATTTGACCCTCAGGGAATAATTTGTAATTTCTCAAACCTCAGGGAGGAATCTGTATTTTCACCAAACCTCGAGGGAGTGTTTGTAATTTGCCCTAAATTTTATGTATAGATAAGATTTTCCTAAAATTTTGATATTTACTCACAAATGCATATGAATTCAGGTATAGAATTGACAGCAGGGCCGCATAGATTGACCCCTTGGTATAAATATTGGGTTTGATATGCAAAGTCGATGTTTACTTATTCAGATGCTTGCAATAGATTTCCCACTAGATTTGTTGATTTTCTTAGGTCATGAACCCGTAATTTAAGGCGCAAAACCGATGAATTGACAACAAAGTTCTTTCCAATTGAAAACTTATTTAGCCCATTTAGATGCATTGCTTACGTGATATTTTTTTGATAAATAAAAAATAGTAAAATTACATTTGTGATATTGTTTGTCTTTTGATTGCATATTAAAATTGGGTCAATATTATTTTGCTTGTAAAAAATTTTGACACTTGAAATTACTAAGCAATTATTTATTTTAAGAGCAACTCCAACCGTTATTATTCAATGGTGATATTATTAAAATTTGGCATGATTGGCACCAAATACACACTTTAACAATGTGATTGTGCCAAATTTAGTATGATAGGAGGATGGTGTCAAATTTTTACACAATTAATGATTGACTATTAACTTCTTTAAATTTTCTATGTTGCTCTAAAAAATGTTATATCATCTCTTTTTTATATGATTTATAAATTAATATTGATTATACTTCTAATAAAAAAATACTAATCGTCAAATTAAAATAATTTTATTTCAAAATATAATTTGAAGTAAAATTGTATTTAATTAGTTGATGTAAATTTGAATTAAGCTAATGAATTTGAAGATTTTAAATTTTAATTTAAAACATTATAAATACTTATAATTAGTCCTATGTGAACATATCATATCATAGAAATTGAATCATGCTAAAAACAATAGCATATGCATTGTTAAGGTAAATCTCTTAGGGCAGTGATTGGGAGCTCTAGGTAAAAGAAGAATAAAAAATAAAAATAAAAAAGCCAAAACATTAGATTAATGGGTGAACCCTATTTGAACAATTAGTCTTGAATTCTTCAGTTGGTGGTTTTCGGATCTTCAAAACTTGGCGATGATCTTGTCTATGAAGAATAGAAATTTCGTGTTTCAAGTCGCGTTACTTAGTCGCTTTCCTAAAGACAATATTTGCACCCACCAAAAGGTATGTAGTGTAGGGGGTTACAGTAAATTCGCCTTCAAGATACAATGAAGCCTAATCTAAAGATCAAGTCTATCGGTGTCTACACTGACGACAATAGATCAAAATACTCTTGATATAATCAAGAAAACCAAGACACTGATAATCAAGTCTGCAGAATTTGATTATCAATAAGAAAAGTAGAAACTTACTTAAGAAACTCTTGATCAAAAATTCTAAATTAAAAGGGAGAGAGAGAGAGAGAATTGCAGGAATGCTTTCTGAATTTTTTGGATGGATTGAAATCTTTGATTTCACAGCCTATTTATAGGCCTTGATGCATCTGATCGAATTGTCATGTCCCTTGATTGCATCCGATCAGATCTAACTGTTGGATCGACAATCTATGGTGCAGATCATTCTCACACCGAATAAATGCCTTGACTGATCATGCTTGATCACGATCAGGTGCCATCTCATCCGTATGATCGCTCGCATCTCCAATTAACGACTATAATCAAACCGCTCCAGATCGGACACGCAACTGTTCGATCGGTTGATTGACTCATTGCTAACGGACGCCACATCACTACCACGTGGAGCTGACTGTATTCCACGTCACCCATGCCACGTTAGATTCACGTCATCGCTCCAACCTGTCCAATGTAAATAGGAAAGTGCCCTCATAGCGCCTTGTGCCGATGCGTCCGTGCTAAATACAAAGTGTGCCATCAAACGCCACACAACCCACTGCCCACGGCATGCATGTACGGATGATGCGAAGCACCATCCTTGCGATGTGAGTGCATGCACACTAGTATCCATCCCATAATTTCATATTCAAAGGAATATTCCATGTAGCACTTTACTAAATGCTCCATGTTTTGCTTTCTTTCCAATATGGGACAAAGTCCCCAAACTTGTTTCAAGCCTTCCAAAGAAAATAAGGAATGTTTTGAAAACACTCAAAAATTAAACTATAAATTTTGAAAACCATTTTGAAAATTCCCCAACATTCCCCCACCATTTTCAAAATACCAGATAATGACTCTTGGTTCACTTGGCAGCCTTACGCATAGGTGAAGATATCTTACGATTTGAATTATTCACTTAGTGAAGACACCTCAAAATTAGTCAAGATAGCATAGTAGACTTCTCTTTGAACTAGCGATCTTATATGACTAACCGGACATGTCTCACGTACAGTACAGGTTACCTCAAGTATTCAAACAAACCGACACGTGGATTGGCCTTGTGTCTATATCCTGTTTTATGAGCGCTCTAGAGTCAAGCCCTTGGACTCATAGGAAGCGGCACCACCTCGTACACTCACATAGATAAGCTTACTGAGAGTACCACTGTAATTTACAGTACCCTAACAACCCAGTTGTAAGCTTATTAAGAGTTTGCTAACTCATCATCTTCTTTTCACATTACAAGTACCAAGCACTTCAACCTTGGGATAAAAATGAAATAAAACTAAGTGCTTGCAATCACGACATATGGTGTACTTGGGCTCATTGAACTCAAGGCTTAATGTTTCTTTAAGTGTTGAGTCGAGTTTCCACCACGAGTGATTATGTTAAGTGAGCTTAAGACCATCCCCTTCGATGTTTTCCACACCAAATCCCTTGCAAGTCCCTTTGTTAAAGAGTCAACCAAGTTTTCACTTGACTTTACATAACTAATGGTAATCACACCTTCTGTGATTAACTGCCTGACATAGCTATGTCTCAGTCCTATATGCCTGGACTTTCCATTATAAACATGGCTATAGGCCCGTGATAGAGTTGTTTCATTATCACAACGTAAAGATATTAGTGACATAGGTTTTGACCATATCTTCATCTCTAACAAGAGATTCCTTAGCCACTCGACCTCTTTGCTACAAGAAGCCAATGCTACAAACTCTGAGGCCATGGTTAAGTCTGTTATGCATGTTTGCTTCTTAGAGCCCCAAGAGATAACTCATCCTCCAAGAGTAAAAATCCAACCACTCGTGGACAAGTGATCTTCACGGTCAGTTATCCAACTAGCATCCGTGAATCCTTCTAGCACTGCTAGATAGCCATTATAGACTATTCCATAGTTTATTGTTTTTCTCAAGTACCTAAGTATTCGGTTAACAACATGCCAATGCACACGACGGGGATTACTAGTGTATCTACTAAGTTTTCCCACTATAAATGCAATATCAAGTCTAGTGCAAGTCATGGCATACATCAAGCTACTATCACTTTTGAGTATTCTAGCTGATCAACAGCTCTTCCAGTATTAGGATACAATTTCAAATTTGAATCAAATGGTGTAGACATGGGTGTACAATATATTGATTAAATTTCTTAAGAATTTTCTCAATATAGTGTGACTGGGTAAGAACCAAATTATTGTCTTCTCGTTTGATCTTAATACCCAGAATTATATTAGCCAAGCCCATGTCTTTCATACTAAAGCTAGACGACAAGAAACTTTTAGTACTTTTAATGACATCATTGTCAGTACCAAAATAAGCATGTCATCTACATATAGACATATGATTATACCTCTATTGCCAGTAAACTTACTGTACACACACTTATCAGATTCATGTATCCTAAAACCATTTAACACTACTGCATTGTCAAATTTCTCATGTCACTATTTCGGAGCTTGTTTCAATCCATATAGTGACATCACGAGTTTACACACTTTGTGTTCTTGACCCTGTACAACAAATCCTTCTGATTGTTGCATATAGATTTCTTCATCTAACTCTCCATTTAAGAAAGCGGTCTTAACATCCATTTGATGGATTTCAAGCTTGTAGATTGAGGCTAAAGAAATCAACACTCAAATGGTGGCGATTCTAACCACCGAAGCATATGTATCAAAATAATCGATACCCTCATTTTGAGTAAAATCCTTAGCAACTAATCTTGCTTTGAACTTGTCAATTGTGCCATCAACTTTCATTTTCCTTTTGAAAATCCATTTACAACCAATTGGTTTGGATCTAGGTGGTAAATCAACAAGTATCTTGGTATTGTTACCAATGATGGAATCCATTTTATCGTTTATTACTTCTTTTCAGAAAACAACATCTTGAGACTTCATAGCCTTCTCAATGGTTAATGGATCTGAATCCATATTCAAAGAAATCATTGTTTACTTACAATAAGCTTTCCTAGTTCCTTCTACAAGGTAAACAATGAAATCAAGGCCAAATGACTTCTCAGTCCTAGCCCTCTTACTCCTCCTTAGCTCAACAGGCTCATTAGGTTCTTTAGGCTCAATAGGTTCATGTCATTCACTTTCCTCTATAGACATCAAAAGAGTTGATTTATTTCCTTGATTAGAATCCAACCTTAGAATGGTTGTGAAACGATTCTTATAAAATGCCGCATCACGTGATTCAATGATGGTATTTGTTTCCACTGAACCAATAGGCTCTACTACCAGAAACATGCATGCTTTGCTATGTATAGCATAGCCAAGGAGTATGCATTCAATTCCTTTTTCACCTAATTTTTTCCTTTTAGATTCAGGTAATCTGACTATTGCTCTACCGCCCTACGTTTTCAAGTAACCTAGATTAGGTTTCTTGTTTTTCTAAAGTTCATAAGAAGTAGCATTTCTTCCCTTGAGATGAATTTTATTGAGTATGTAACAAGCAGTGAATAAGGCTTCATCCCAAAAACCATAACTTAAACTGGAGTAAGAAAGCATAGTATTAATCATTTTTGTTAATGTTCTATTCTTTCTTTCAGCTACTCCATTTTCAGCAGATTTCTCATGAATAATACCAACATTTTCACAATATTCTGGAAAATAGTATTCACCGCCTCTATCAGACCTGAGTCTCTTTATTTTGACATTACATTGATTTTTTACTTCTGTCTTAAAAATCTTGAATTTATCAAACACCTCATCTTTTGAATGCAAAAGATAAATATGATAGTACTTAGAAAAATCATCAATAAATGTTATAAAATATTACTTACCACCTCTAGTGGGGGTACTATGCATATCACATACATCACTATACACAAGTTCAAGCAAAGATATGATTTTATCTACTTTAAGAAATGGAATGCGAGTAATTTTAGATTGCACACAAAATTTGTATTTTTCAAACATACCAATGTCATACTTAGGAATTAAATCTAAATTAACCATATCATGCATTTTCCTAGCATTAACATGACATAAAAAAGCATGCCATAAAGAAAGAGAATCGACAATATAAGCAGAAACAAATGTATTATTGATAACGCTAAGCTTAAATATTCCCTAATACATGTAGCCCTTCCCAACAAAAATCTCACCCTTAGACAAGACAAATTTGTCCAATTGAAATACTAACATGAACCATGCTTATTAAGCAGGCTTCGAGATACAAGATTTTTCCTGACATCAGGTACATAATAAACATTATTAAGACTTAAGATTTTTCCAGATGTAAACTCTAGATCTACCTTCCCTTTGCCTTTGATAGCAGCAGTTGAAGAGTTGCCCATATAAAGAACTGTTCCATCACTCACTTGTTCATAAGTAGTGAAATGGCTCTTGTCGTTGCAGACATGCTTTGTTACTCCTGAGTCAATCCACCAGTCACCAGCATTTTCGACTATGTTTACCTCAGATATAACAACTATGAACTTGTTCTTAGCATTTGATGCTTCTGGCTTCTTCTTGTATGACTGGTATTCATTTTTGAAGTGCCTTGGCTTGCCACAGTGCCAGCAAGCGCTTTTCGGCTTCTTAGCATCTTTCTCAGGTTGGGAGTCACGCTTACGCTTCCTTTTGTTAAACCTCTTGCCATCATCTACCATATGAATCTTGGAAGTCTAAGCCAATTGGTTTTCTTTACTTTCAATAAGTCTTGACTCTTCCTTAACTTAGAGGTGTTGATTCAATTCCTCTAAAGCT
This sequence comes from Camellia japonica, assembly GCA_030407325.1. Lineage (NCBI taxonomy): Eukaryota > Viridiplantae > Streptophyta > Magnoliopsida > Ericales > Theaceae > Camellia > Camellia japonica. The sequence goes on from JAPPVO010000003.1 coordinate 48,750,847, forward strand.
AAATCTTCTTTTTTGTGTTTCAGAGTTTTCTTAAAATCCTTTCAAGAAGATGGCAGTTTCTCTATTATAGATAAAACTATAATAGATTCATCTATATTCATATTCTTTTGTCGAAACTGACTCAGAATATGTTGGATCTCATGGAATTGTTCCATAATGGGCTTTGTATCATAGTAAGACACATAAAATTACTAACAATAAATTTCTTACTAGTGGCATCCTCAGAGAGGTACTTTGATTGTAATATGTCCCAGAGTTGCTTTGTCATTTTTAGATGTTGATATACATCGAACAGAGAGTCTGACAACGCATTCAGAATGTATCCTCGACAAATGTAGTTGTCATTCTCCCATTTGGTTCTAGTACGGGTTTGCTCCAAAGTCTCTTCTTCTTGATCTGCCGAATAGTTTGTAGTCAGCACATAGACCACTTTCAGAGTGGTGAGCAAAAAGTCAGGGCTGGCCTTGGACTAAGGCTAGTGAGGCCTGTGCCTAGGGCCCCAAAAATTAGGCCCAAAAAAAGGGCCCCAAATTTAGTCTTGCACTATATTAAAAACTTAAAATGGCCCGATTCTGTTTAATTAATTTAGGTCATTTTAAAAGGGGCCTCAAAAAATCTATTTGGCCCAATTGATAAAGGCCCAATTAAAAAATATTTATAAATTTTAGTTGTTAGTTCAATTAAAAAATAAAATATAAAATATATGTATATGTATTAGTCGTTAGCCTAATTTGTGTGGCCTATTTTTTCTCTCTTTATGGCCCAATTATGTGTTTTTTAGTATTTTTTTTTAAAAATATTTTACACAACTTTTTTTTATTTTATTTTGTAGATACATCTAATTTAGATACACTTAAAAAACTAATATATATATATATTTAAAAAAAACATTACCAAATACAAAAAATATTAAAAAATACGAATTGTAAACTCAGACAATTATTTTTGAAAACTCTAAACCAAACAGAGTGATTTTTATTTTTATTTTTTTTAAATATCTAAAAAGGCCCCGAAAAATTATTTCGCCTTAGGCCCCCGAAAACTCAGGGCCGGCCCTGCAAAAAGTGCATCTTCTTTTGCCAACGTCGGAAATTTCCTCCATCAAATCAATAAAACTTCATGAAATCTTAAGTCATTTTCTGAATAGACATTGCCATATCTAAATATTTGTCTTTAAATTGTTGGAACAATTCGTCTTGAATTCCTCAATTAGTGGTCTTCGGATCTTCAAAACTTGGCGATAATCTTGTCTATGAAGAACAGAAATTTGGTGCTTCAAGTCACATTACTTAGTCGCTTTCCTAAAACAATATTTACACTCACCAAAAAGTGTACAGGGGGTTATAGCAAATTCGCCTCCAGGATACAATGAAGCCTAATCTAAAGATCAAGTCTACCAGCGTCTGCACTAACGACAATAAATCAGAATACTCTTGATATAATCAAGAAAACCAAGACACTGATAATCAAGTCTACAGAATTTGATTACCAATAAGAAAAGCATAAACTTGCTTAAAGAACTCTTGATCGAAAATTCTAAATCAAAAGGGAGAGGGAGAGAAAGAGAGAGAGAGAGAGAATTGCAAGAATGCTTTTAGAATTTTTTGGATGGATTGAAATGGCTGATCTCGCAGCCTATGTATAGTCTTGATGCATCTGATCGAATAGTCATGTCCCTTAATCGCATCCGATCAGATCTGACCGTTGGATTGACGATCTACGGTACAGATCATTCTCACACCGAATAGATACATTGACTGATCATACCTGATCACGATTAGGTGTCATCTCATCCGTACAATCGCGCCCATCTCCAATCAACAACTATGATCTAACCATTCCAGATCAAACACGCAACTGTTCGATCGGTTGATTGACTCATCGCCAATGGACGCCACATCATCGCCACGTGAAGCTAACTGTATTCCACGTCACCCATGCCACGTTGGATCCACGTCATCGCTCCAACCTATCCGATACAAATAAGAAAGCGCCCTCATGGCCCCTTGTACCGATACATCCGTGCAAAGTGCACCATCAAATGCCACTGCCTACGCCACGTACACACACGTATGTGCGGACAGTGTGAGTGGATGCACACTTGCATCCATTCCATAATTTCATATTCAAAGAAATATTTCATGTAACACTTTATTAAGTGCTCCATGTTTTGCTCTTTTTCCAATGTAGGACAAAGTCCCTAATCTTATTTCAAGTTTTCCAAAAAAAAAAAATAAGGAAGACCCAAAAATGACACTATAAATTTTGAAAATCATTTTGAAAATTTCCCCACAAACCCCACTCATTGGAGTTTCATTAGAACTCTTATTTTAAAACTCCCAAACATTTTTGATCTTTTATTTCTCAAAAAATAAATAAATAAATAAAACTCTTAAAATATGATATTTTGATATTGTAAGGTGTTAAAATATGATATTAACACGATTAAAATAATACTATAATATTTTCTTTTATATATCGATATTATATTAGAGATAAATATAAATTGTGAGACTCATTAAACGATTTACTAAAAATGGTATAAAAATAAAAATATATATATGATAAGAATAGCCAGTATATCGGATTATATGAGGTGCTCTCGGGCCAATCCGAAGAGTCTAGGCCAACCCCCAACTAGTTTAATGTGAGTCATCCATCTGTGTGAGTCATTATTGCTCAATACGAAAGAGACACATCACATTTTGATGTCTGCCAGTCTTTGCCTCCGTAGAAAGAGACCCCTGAAATCCAAATATATTTTTAGTGACCTTTTTTTGTCTGATTATTAATTTATTTTTTTATGACCGGATAGTCTAATTTACGTGTATCTTGATTAATTTTATGATTCACGTAAAACGTCTATTCCATGTGCATTTGACGAATCTCGGCCAAAACTCAAAAGTATAATCTTAAGAAATTGATAAATACTTAATGAAAATTAAATCTGAAATTTAAAAGGACATACATATAGATCCTAAACTACATCCATGATTTTTATCATTAATCTTGGATCTCATTTTAGAAATACAGAGTTTCCAATCACGTCCACATCTTACATTTCGGTGGAAAATAAAATTAATATTCACCCCAAAAAAATCAAAACAAACAAATAAATAAATGAACTCAACGATAAAGAAATTAAAGTGCACCAGAAAAAAATAATTTATTAGTTGCACCAATAGAATGGCCACTAAAAGGTCAAAAGTATAATGCTTTTGAAAATTACTATGCAAAAATTTCCTGTCCTAATATATATATTTGGTGCAACTAAAAATCTTCTTTCTATTAAAGCTTGGAAAAGGATTTTATCATTGTAGGTTTGTTTTCAATATCAGTGTCGATTAGTTTACAAAATTAAACGGCTCTTCTTAAGATTTTTAATTTGATTAAAAAGAAAATATTAATTATCTAAAAACTAAAGTTATGTTTGGCATCCTCTAAAAAAGTCAAAAAGGCAAAAAGTCACTATCCTATTTAAGTCACATCATCTTATTTAAGTCACATCACCTCTCTACCATATCACTTCAAACCTAACTCATATTTTATAAAAAGTTAAAAAGTGCAGTTATTTAAAACATCTCAAACAATCCCTAAAATATGAGTACTTTTAATTTTTACTTTTTAATTATCAAATTTTAACTTATAATAAATTACACCAAATAATGCGGAAACTACTGTTAAACGAGCTTTTCTTAGTTGCCAAACCAAATTCCACAAAGAAATTGATATATGAAAAAGGTTCATTCACATCTTTTATAATATTCAACATTACACTTGCATACCCCCATATTCAAAGTGACCGAGAGCGACATTGGCCTGTTTGGTGAAACTTTTTTTAAGTTAAAAGTTGATAATTAGAAATCAGAAATTAAAACTATTCCTACCCCAGCTTTCAAATAATTAGCTTTTTTTAATTTATTTAAACTAGTTCTGCCTAATAAGAGATAAGCAGAAGTTACACTAAACAGTCTGACACAAATTCTCAAACTAAAATAAGTTATAATCACCCCCAAAACCTGTAACAAACAGTCCCATTGTGTACACAAAAATAATTAAGTAGTAAATTTAAATCTACTCAAAAACTGACAATAAACGTTAGTTTAAAAAGCAGCAGGGAGAACTTCTGGACAAGAGTATCATCCTAGTCAAGAGCATAAATTTCAAAGGCTACATTGCACTCAACCTGGTTCAAATCTTGGAATATTGGGGTTAAAGGCCAATTTAGTCAATGTCCACACCCACAATTACATCCTATTTTGGTGTGAACTTAGACCCAAATTTTCATTAGTTCATGCTGTTACACAATAATTTGAATAGTATTTCAACTTTGCTACAGAACCTTCTGTATCTTTCTCTCACACTCTCTCTGACTTCTTTGTTTCTTTAAATTAAAAATAATAATAATAATAATAATAATAATAATAATACGATATATATATACAAAATTCAGCATTTCACGGCCATTAATTTAGATGGGTTGCCCTCTTACCTAATGTCATCTTCTTTATTTTCTTTTTAAATTGAGCTCTTATCCTTTGCCATTTAACCCCAATGGAAGCATTGTATTACTGTTATCAAGTTTATATATATATATATATAATCTACGAAGAAGATATATTGACTCATTTTTGTATGGTAGTGATATGTTGAGATTTCTTAAAAAAGATTACGTAAATAATATCATATAATATATATTAAATTATGATAAATTTTCTTTATTAAAAGGAGTAAACATATATGTTAACCTCTTCAGTTACAAAATGTTCATCATGTAACTCCAAACTTCCAACAGTTTAGTAATAATGAAAAAATAGAAAAAAATAAATTGACATTATAGAAAATTAAATGTAGTATTTAGTAGCAGTTGGACACGAATGTTGCAAAAATCTAATAGTACTAAGTATAAGGTGATTGAAAACAGATTGAGAGGTGCATGTGGAAAGTCGGACCCACGGAGTTAACGGTTGGTAGCCCAACCAAGACCATTGCATGTGCCAATTTGATTTCCTCCTTTATCTACTTTGAATTCTCTCTCTATCTCTCTCTCTCTCTCTCTCTCAGTTCTCTTATAAATAGCCATCATCTTCACCTCTCTCAGCTCAAGCCTCAGACAACACCACCACCTTATACACTTTTGGTGAAGAGAAGTGTACAAGTAGTCTTCAAAAACATCCAATGGCCACTAAGCAATTCTCTTTTGCAACACTTGTTCTTTTCATTTTGGTGATCAACCTACACTTAGAAGGCACTACCGCCGATAATGGAGGTTGGCAGAGCGCTCATGCCACCTTTTATGGTGGCGGTGATGCCTCCGGGACAATGGGTATGTCTAAGCTTGTACATACTTCTTTAGTTGCCTCTCTACCTTCTTAATATCTAAATTTAGCTTAATTATGCGACGTTATGTTACACTATAATTCTCAATCTTTTAGTTATTCTACTTTAATCTCAAAAGTTTATGATTTGTTACATTTTAGTCACTAATATCAACGAGAATGGATATTTTTGAAATTTTACAGGAAGCTTCAATATAACCAAAATAACTAAATACATACAAATATGTATTTTTTTAAATTTTAATTCTTAAAATATGGCTTTTTATTTCATTTCAGTCTGTAAGATATGCACTTTCTTGCATTTTTTTACCACTAATATTTTAATTTTATTATTTTCAGTGAAATTACATAAATACGCATCCTCTAGTCATTTTGAACAGTATTGATATGAAGGACTAAAATATAATAGAACAATTAAACAATACATACTTTGGGACCATTTGTCTAATTGACCTTCATAATTTTCTTTATTTTTTCGATATAAGGACTTGGTTTTATATATATGTGGGTTTTGGGGGGTTTTGCAGGAGGAGCTTGTGGGTATGGAAATTTGTACAGTCAAGGGTATGGAACGAGTACTGCAGCACTAAGCACAGCCTTGTTCAACAATGGGTTGAGCTGCGGGGCTTGCTACGAGATGCGATGCAACGACGACCCCAAATGGTGCCTCCCTGCCACCATCACCGTCACTGCTACAAACTTTTGCCCACCTAACAACGCTCTGCCTAACGACAATGGTGGCTGGTGCAACCCTCCCCTCCAACACTTCGATTTGGCCGAGCCTGCTTTCTTGCAAATTGCTCAATACCGTGCTGGAATCGTGCCCATTGCCTTTCGCAGGTATAAAATTACAACAAAAATGTGTCTTTCAAGTGTAATTATAATTGAAGCCATATTAATATTTGATTGATGAGAATTGTGTTGGTTTGTAACAGGGTGCCTTGTGTGAAGAAAGGAGGAATTAGATTCACCGTCAATGGCCACTCTTACTTCAACCTGGTTTTGATCACCAACGTCGCAGGTGCAGGGGATGTTCATGCAGTGTCAATCAAGGGGTCCAGGACAGGGTGGCAATCCATGTCAAGAAACTGGGGCCAGAACTGGCAGAGCAACTCTTACCTCAATGGCCAAAGCCTGTCTTTTCAAGTGACTGCTAGTGACGGTAGAACTGTGACAAACTACAACGTGGTGCCTGCTAATTGGCAATTCGGCCAAACTTTCCAAGGCGGCCAATTCTAGTTTGCTATTGATACATATTCTTTTGAAAGTATATTTTTCATGAGCTTTTTTACATGTGTAAGAAGGGGAATGGCAAGCTGTGGTGGCTAAGTAAAAGAACCCGCGAGACCTTTCATATTGATTGTAACTTTCAGAGTTATAATATAAATATATAATTTGTGTCCTACCAACTCTCATCTTTCCTTCTTTTTGTTTTTAACCTTGGGTCTACCCTACTGTTTTATTCTAGATTTGAAAACGTTTCAATTGTCACAGACATTTGCATGGATACAGACAGGCAATAGGGTCAATTACTACAATTTTACAAAAATAAGTCCCATTATACAAGAGTTTATGGCTACTTTATGCTTTTTGCAATGACCCTCTAATTTATAGTAGTTCAAAAATTAAAATAAGGTAAATAAATCAATTCAAAACGTCACCCAAAAAAAAAAAAAAAAGCCCCTCGTTTTTAAGTACATACTTTCATTATGATTTTCCAAACAGAACAATCGAAAAATAACTAACAATATAGACTATTATGACTTGTTTTGGAAAGTAGGAAAAAAATCAATTTATTGACTTATTTGTGTCACATCACATTTCTATTTTATTTTATTTTTTGGTATGTTTTTTCAAAAAAAAACTAAAAAACTAGCTTTTTTTTTCTACTTCTCAAAACAACCCTATGTTATTTTCCCGTCATTTATTTCTGTGTTTCTACATTTTGTCATGAATTTTGTCTCGTGTAAAAGTAATGACAACCCATAAAAAATGCCCAGAAAATTATTCATAATTGTAAATCGATAGTGTATATTCAAATTTGTTTGGGATCAAACAATGAAAGAATCTTGGCCATTGGTTACAAATTTTGATCAAAAATCTGAATTTTTTTCTGAGACCCTGCTCAATATGACTGAAGTATAGTGGTTGGTGTTATCTTAGATTACAATTTTGCCCATGAAAGCATATATTAAGGTGACAGTGTGTTACTCTGATCCTAAGCAGTACTTGAGATGAGAACAAGCTCACTATGGATTTCAAACTGGCAAATGGTTAAAATTACCCTATACCTACTCTTCTCCTTTAATATAAGTATATTATTTAATGATAATTCCTCCATTTAATATTCTTTATCAAGTCCAACGAATGGTCGGTACTGTGAAAAGCTGGCAGAGTATGCATCAACAATATAAAAAATTTATAGACAAATTAGATTTGTAATTCTTATATCTTATCTTTTTATGTCGATTGGATCTTTATAGTTTCAATTATATATCAATTTTATTTCTTAATTTTTCATAGTGTCAATCTAGTTTACTTGATAACAGTCATTTAGAAATTGGAGAAAAGTTAAGAGCAAAATGACTCAATTCAAAAGAGAATGGACAATTTCAAATTGAACGCTAACCTCTCAATCACTTTATGAAGAGTGAATAAATTGTTTTGTTCTTTCATTTCAGTCCAATTTTTAAATGACAATTATCGATTAGACAAAATTCACACTGAAACATTCAAAGTTAAAATTGGTATAAAATCAAATTGGCACCAAAGATAAATTACCCAAACTTGATTCATATAAGAGATAAATTAACAATTTACAATTGGCATAGTTGTCCAATTTGTATGAGTTATGTTGGGCATATAGCACCTACTCTTATCATTGATTCATTTTGTATATATTCACTGGATTGGAATTGAAAACAAAACTTAGCCCATCTTCATTGTAGTGGGCTTTACAAGTTACAGATTTTGGCCCATCATTGTTATCCCAATCCCAAAGGACCCAGTTTTGTTTATGGCCTGGCCTACTTCTCCCCATGAACCAACATAAAAAAACGTGATCACTGATACATAATTATAAATCGCCATCTAGTAACATATTATTAGACTCCTTGAGTATAAAAATATTTAATTTTTAATATACTTCTATTATTTTAAAATATTTAATTTGTTTTATTAAATATAAAAATTCAAAATGTTTACTCTTCTACACCTAGGCTTATGCCTATGCATTTGCTTTTAAAAATTTGATCATGGACGATGAGTTTTTGACTTCAGCATTGTGGATGAGGCTCTGTTTGCTATGCTTCGATTACTACAAAAATAAAAACAAAAAACAAAGAAATAATAAATAAATAAAACTTGTATAAGAATTGTATACAAAAATAATTGAAACACCAAATTTAAACTCGTCTGAATTACTCGAATTATGTAAATCAGACGACCGCTTAAATGATCGCCTAGATAATTGGCGTCACTCTTTGTTAGGGAAAATCGATGTAATTCCCCACAAGTAAATCAATCAATGGAAATAAAAACTAATGCGAAAAAATTAAATCAGAAGTAACACAAGAATTTTTACGTGGTCCCTCAATGTGAGGTACGTCCACGGGATCGAAATCCGATTCCACTATCAACCAAATAAGTTCCAAACGATTACAAACGAGACACTAATGGTATCACAAAACCACCCTTAGGTGAATTACAAATAATCACAAATAAACAAGAGGAAAGACCTCACCAAATAGATGAACCAAAATCTTCAGAATCAGAGTTGAAGAAGACCCAAAATAACGAACCAAATCAGAACCGAAAATTGAACCAAACTTCTTCACAAATTAAAGCACCAACCAAAGTCAAATCAAGAATAACAAAACAACACCAAGTTGATTAATGGGCACCAAACTGCTACTGCCGCTTTTTCTTCACCCGCAGGGCCGAAAACATAAACAATATATATATATTGTTAATCTAGAGTTTTGTAATCAAACCCTAATTGTATCCAAATTGAATTGGGCCTCCACAAATATAATATATAAAAATATATTATACCTAAACCAAGCCAAATTAAAACTCTTTTTTGCAAAACCAATTGGGTCCCACACTCCAATAAGCAGGTATACCCAACAATTCTCCCCCTACCGACTTAGGTGGAGACATCAACCATATCCGCCAAAGTTCGACACTTCAAATGTTTATCCCTCGACAAAGTCTTAGTCAACATATCCGAAATATTATCGTCTGTGTGAACCTTTTCGAGTTGTAACAATTTCGAGTCTAACACATCACGAATTCAATGGTATCTCACATCAATGTATTTCAATCTCGAATGAAAGGTAGAATTTTTACTCAAGTGAATAGCACTTTGACTATCACAATAAAGCACATACTTTTCTTACTTCAAACCCAACTCTTGCAAAAATTTCTTCAACCATAACTCTTCTTTGCAAGCTTCTGTAATGGCAATAAATTCAGTTTCGGTAGTTGAGAGAGCAACACATTTTTGTAATTTAGATTGCCATGCCACAGCTCCCCCTGCAAAAGTCATCAAATACCTCGAAGTAGATTTCCTAGAATCAACATCACCAGCCATGTCAGAATCTGTGAACCCATCAAGCATCGGCTTACCATCCCCAAAACACAAACACACCTTCGAAGTCCCTCGAAGATATCTTAGAATCCATTTTACCGCTGCCCAATGTTCTTTACCTGGATTAGAGAGAAACCGACTCACCACACCAACGGTGTGAGCAATATCCGGTCTTGTACAAACCATGGCGTGCATCAAAGAACCAACTGCTGAAGCATAAGGAACTTTCAACATCTCTTCTTTGTCTTTCTCACTTGTAGGACATTGATTCGAACTAAGTTTGAAGTGACCCGCAAGTGGACAACCAACCGGCTTTGCTTTATCCATGTTGAATCTCTCAAGAACTTTCTCAATGTAGCTCTCTTGAGACAACCAAATCAGCCCCTTTTTGCGATCATGAACAATTTTTATACAAAGTATTTGTTTTGCCGGTCTCAAGTCTTTCATAGCAAAAGATTTACTCAACTCCAATTTCAACCTGTTAATCATAGTAGAATCTTGACCCACAATTAACATGTCATTAACATAAAGCAAAAGAATAATAAATTTGACATCCGGAAAATTTTTCACAAACACATAGGTGCTGTTTGGTAACACTTAGGCTCTGTTTGGTTGTGCTCTAGAATTAGTTTTCAACACACGCGTTGAAGCATGATATTTGGTTCCGGTTTCAAATCAGTTTTCTACACTCTCTGCAGAGTTGTCTGCAGAGTTCTCTGTATTTTCTGTCTACCGATGACCACCCGGTAGACCATCCGGATGTCGGATGCGCTTACAATTTTTTTTTTTTTTTTTTTTTTTTTTTTGCAATTGATTTACCTAATCGGGAAAAATATTTTCTGAAATTTTTTAAATTTTTTTTGTGCTTTAAAATAATTTTGAGTTGTATGTTTAGTTATGAGTTGTAAATTTTTGTATCACATATCAAATGTCACATCAACAATTCCCCACTCAAATCAAACCTCTTTTCCAAAACTATTTTCAAAACTCTTTACCAAACAAATTTTCTACACTCAAATCATAATTCCACAACACACAAACTCAAAATACAACTCATACTCTCAAATCACATTTACAAAACTCTACCAAACGTTACCTTACGTTTTCAGTTTTCTGTTTATATTTACAAAAATTTTAAAAACTCAAATAAAAACTTATTTGGTAAAATTTTTGATTTATAAATCAGTGGTCTCAGTTTATAAATTTAGCCAAAAAATGAAAACACAAAAAATGTGTTTCCATTTTGAGTTTTCAGTTTTTTTTTTTTTTACCACCCAACACTAGCCACTACCCGCTACCATTTTCCACACCGTCTTCCTCCACCACCTCCACCACCACTAACCATCCACCTGTCACCACCACCACCACCCGCACACCACCCACTCGCCACCACCACCACCCCTCGCACCACCACCACCACCACCCACTTGCAATCTACCCGCCACCACCCACCACTATCCACTACCATCCCACCGCCGCCGCACCACCCGCCACTACTTGCCACCACCACTCAACACCCACCTGCCACACTATCCACCACCTGCCACCACCACACCAGCCACCCCTACCATCACCCACACCACCTACTCGCACCCACCCGCCACCCACCTACCACCACCACCACCACACCACCACCACACCACCACCACTACCACCCATCACTACCACCTACACCCGCCACCGTCACCCACCCACCCACCACCACCACCACCCCCTACCATCCGCCATCCGCCACCCGCTTGCCACCACCACCCGCCACCCGCTACCACCACCACCCGCTACCACCGCCACCGTCACCCACCTACCACCATCACCACCCACCACCTACCCGACCGCCACCACACCACCACCATCACCCACCAACCACCTGTCATCACCACCCACTGCCACCACTACCCACTACCCGCCAACGTCACTCACCCGCCATCCGCCACCCACCACCGCCACTACCACCATCACCACCCATTCGCTACCACCGCCACCGTCACCTACCCACCCACCCACCCACCACACCACCCGCCACCTACCCGCTTACGACCACCATCCGCCACCACCACCACACCACCCACTCGCTACCACCCACACACCCACCACCCGCCACCGTCACCCACCCACCCATCACACCACCCACCACCAGCAGCCATCCGCCACCCACCTGCCACCACTCGCCCCACCACCACCCACTCGCTACCACACCCACCACCTGCCACCATCACCACCCACCCACCACCCACCACCACCACCCACCACCCCCCGCTACCCACCACCCACCGTCACCACTTTCCACTACCGTCTTCCGTCGCCACTTGCCACCACTTGCCATTTCTCACTCTTTTTTATATTTTTAAATTTTTTTAAACATTTTGTCAATTACCAAACGCGTTTGTAATTTATATTTTTCTAAAAATAAATAAAAACCAGTTTATAAATTTTTTTGTAAATATAAACTGAAAATGTAAACGTTACCAAACACACCCATAATGATCCGAAGTGGTTTTAGAAAAACCATTATTCATCATGAAAGAGTCAAATTTTTTGTACCATTGCCGTGGAGCTTGCTTGAGGCCACACAAACTTTTCTTTAATTTGCAAATAAATTTCTCTTTCCCTTTTTCCACAAAACCTTCCGGTTGCTCCATGTAAATTTCTTTTTAAAGATCACCATGAAGAAATGCGGTCTTCACATCAAGTTGCTCAACTTCAAGATTCATACTTGCAACTATGCCAAGTACAACCCGAATAGAAGACATCTTTACAACCGGTGAGAAAATCTCGTCAAAGTCAATACATTTCTTTTGCCCAAAGCCTTTCACAACAAGACGTGCTTTGTACCTCAGATTCTTCCTATCATTCTTCAATTTGAAAACCCACTTATTTTTCAGAATTTTCCTCCCCTTAGGCAACTTCACTAAGTCATAGGTGTGATTTTCAAGTAAGGAGTTCATCTCCTCTTCCATGGCCTTTTTCCAATCACCTTTCTTTGCATGCTCAAGTGCTTCTTGGTAGCTCTCCGGCTCCCTTGATCAGAAATCAACACAAATTCATTGGGAGGATACTTTCTTGAAGGTTGTCGGTCTCTTGTAGATTTTCTTAACTCAAGTTGTGGTGGCGGTTCTTGAGTTGGATGCTCTTCCTCAATTTCTGGCTCAACTTCATTAGGATTAGTATCATCCTCTACTTCTTCAATAGGTGGCTGCACATCTCCTCCATTTTCATCATCAACTGAAGATGAAGGAGATGGATCCATGTCAATGAGATCACTAGTTTTTGGCTCCGGTTGATCACCTTTGCCAAAGTCTTCAATTGTTTGGTCTTCAAGAAACACAACATCATGACTTCGAATGACTTTCTTGTCGACCGGATCCCACAATCTATACCCAAATTCATTACGCCCATAGCCAAGAAAAATACATTGTCTTGACTTACTATCAAGCTTGGACCTCTCATCCTTTGGAATGTGAACAAAAGCTCGGCAACCAAACACTCTCAAGTGCTCATAAGACACATCTTTGCCAGTCCAAACTCTTTCAGAAACATCACCATTCAAAGGATAGCAAGGAGATAAATTGATCACGTCAACCGCTGTACTCATTGCCTCACCCCAAAAGGATCTTGGCAATTTAGCTTGTGAAAGCAAACACCTTGTTCTTTCCACAATGGTGCGGTTCATCCTCTCGGCAACGCCATTTTGTTGAGGAGTCTTCTTAACTGTCTTTTGGTGCCGAATACCTTGGCTGCGACAATACTCATCAAATGGCCCAATGTATTCACCACCATTATCTGATCGGATGCACTTCAATTTCTGTCCTGTTTCTCTTTCAACCATGGCCTGAAAATGCTTAAATACTTCTAGAACTTGATCTTTAGTTTTTAGTAGAAAAGCCCAAACTTTCCTTGAATAATCATCAATGAAAGTAACAAAATAAAGTGCACCACCATGTGTTCTAACTTTTAAAAGACCACAAACATCCGAATGAATCAACTCCAAAACCTTTTCTTTTCTAGAAGCAACATTTTTATGAAAAGAAACTCTATGTTGTTTACCGCCAAACAATGAACACAAGTTTTAAGATGTGTATTTTTCAAAACCGGGTAGAAGCTCTTTCTTGAACAAAACTTGTAGCCCCTTTTCACTCATATGGCCAAGCCGCTTGTGCCACAATTCGGTAGAAGTATCATCTTCAAGTGCATTGACAACACCTTTACAAATTTTTCCTTGCATCGAATAAAGTGTATGAGTCTTCTTGCACTTAGCCACCACCAAAGAACCCTTTGTGAGCTTCCATATTCCATCACCAAATTTGTTGTTGAAGCCTTCATCATCTAGCTTCCCAGTAGAGATCAAATTGAGGCGAATGTCGGGAACATGCCTCACATCTTTAAGCAACAACTTGCAGCCCAAATTTGTTTCCAAGCAAACATCACCCATACCAATAATCTTGGACAAACCTTCATTACCCATTCGAACAGAACCATAATCTCCTGCAGTGTAGGTAGTGAAGAAATCAACTCGAGAAGTCACATGAAAAGAAGCACCAGAATCAATCACCCAATGACTCTCTTGGCCCACAAAATTGATACAATCATCTTCACAAACGACCATGAGATCATCGGTAGTAACTGCCGTTGTGTCTTCTTGTTTCTTATCCACACTTTTGTCACGCCTTTTCTCCTTGTTCTTGAGCTTTCGGCATTCCCGCTTCATGTGCCCTTTCTCATGACAATAGTAACACTCAATGTCTTTCTTTGAAAAAGAACCATCTTTTGATTTGTCACTATCACCCTCAATGGGTCCATACAAATCTTTACAAAATAATAGGTCCTCCATTTTAGTTTTCCAAGTTACCCAATTACTTCCATTGAAGCTAAACATGCGACCCACATTCCCCTCCATTGATTTACACAAATAAATAGACCCAAATAAACCGTAAGCTCTGATACCAGTTGTTAGGAAAAATCGATATGATTCCCCACAAGTAAATCAATCAATGGGAATAAAAACTAATGCGGAAAAATTAAATCAGAAGTAACATAAGAATTTTTACGTGGTTCCCTCAATGTGAGGTACGTCCACGGAATCGAAATCCGATTCCACTATCAACCAAATAAGTTCCAAACGATTACAAACGAGACGCTAATAGTCTCACAAAACCACCCTTAGGTGAATTACAAATAATCACAAATAAACAAGAGGAAAGACCTCACCAAATAGATGAACCAAAATCTTCAGAATCAGAGTTGAAGAAGACCCAAAATAACGAACCAAATCAGAACCGAAAATTGAACCAAACTTCTTCACAAATTAAAGCATCAATTCTTGATTGACCAAAGTCAAATCAAGTCAAGAATAACAAAACAACACCAAGTTGATTAATGGGCACCAAACTGCTACTGTCGCTTTTTCTTCACCCGCAGGGCCGAAAACATAAACAATATATATATATTGTTAATCTAGAGTTTTGTAATCAAACCCTAATTGTATCCAAATTGAATTGGGCCTCCACAAATATAATATATAAAAATATATTATACCTAAACCAAGCCAAATTAAAATTCTTTTTGCAAAACCAATTGGGTCCCACACTCCAATAAGGAGGTATACCCAACACTCTTGTCAACCGTAGATGTCACCATTGTCAATCGGCATCCTTCTGATGATCGGCCAGACAATCTCCCAGATAATCGGCATGCACAAACTCGAGCGATTCAAATGAGGCCAAATTCGATAGATGTAACATTACTAAATTGTATAATCATTCAACAAGATCGCTTTTTCTTGTCAAGGAACCACAAATACTCATCACACACGCCCCAAGCTTCAGTCATTGAATGGCAGAGCTGAGTAAAGAATTCGTAAAATCCGCAAATCAAACTAATTCAGTCCAATCTGGTAGGTTTGGTTTATTTTTTGAATCTATAGTTCGATTCTGAATTGAAAAATTGAGGAACCGTTTCTCGCTAATCAATTCCGAATTTCACTTCACAATTCCAGATTATAACTAATCCAGACTGTATGTGACTTAGACTATGTACATATGCATGTTTATGTTTTATGCTTGTTACATGTTGAATAATATGTTTATTTAATAGATATTATGTTTGTGTAAGTAAATAGTGGAATAATGTACATGTTTATGATTTGAAAAATTATGAGCCTATGTTGAAATGAAAATGTTATATAATTTTTCTTTCTAAATTGATTATGTGAAACTGTAGTTCTAAAACGAGCTGAATTGTGTTTAACTAGTTTGGTTCGGATTTGTTCCATGATTTAAATAAATTGATTTAGTTCCAATTTTTATGGAACCATAAATAACAAATTAATCCTAATTTTATCCCAAACCAAATCAATTTGGACCAAGCTTACCCTACTAAATGGGTTTTGCAGTTTTTAGTGATTTTTTTTTTTATATATTTTTTTTAAGTAAAAAAGCGTTTATAACATTTGTCTTTTTTTAAAGATGACGGATAATATAGTTTTTTTTTTTTTTGGAATACGCCAAACACCGACTGAATCAATGGACTCAAGAAAAGTAAATAATGATGTGCACCTCTTCTTTGTTTTCACATACTTTGGCAATTAAAGTGGGTTTGGGTGGGTCTGGGTGGGTTTGGAATTAAAATAGTTAAAAAAATGAAATAATTTTTTTAATTTAATAAAATAAAATATCATATTAAATTTATAATTATTACATTCTTTCTCTCACAAAAAAGTTAAAAATGTCAAAAAAGTCAAATGTCTTTTCCAAACTAGGCTTTTTAGCCCTAGGTTAAAATAGTCAAAAAAGTCAAAAAATCAACCCACTTCCCAAACTAAAAATCAACTTTTAATTTTTTAACTTCTTATAATCACATTATTTTTTTATTTTTTTACATATTTTTTTATAAAAAAAAAAAGTTTGAAAAAAACAAAATACTGACTTTTAATCTAACAAAAGTCTATCTATAAAAGGATAAATTTAAGTACACAAAATTTTTACCATGAAATGTATTAGCATGGGGTCTAAATTTAATTATTATATGGTGGGTTGGATTAAATCTAAACCATTTTTTTAAATAAAATTCTGAATAATGTGTCTGAATATGTGCATTGTTTCTAAAATAATCAAAGACAATTTGTGGGAAATAAATATTTTATTCACCGTGATGCATATGATCTCCACAGTTTAATAGAAGTTTTCAGCATCCTAATACATAGGCTTCTTTTTTCTTTTCTTTTCTTTTTTTTTTTTTTTTTTTTTTTTTTTTTTTTGAAGCGAGTTAAAAATCATTTTCTAAATTTTAATCTATTTTAAATCATATCATCTTTCACATTTTTAATACATTTTTTAAAAAAAAGTTTTTAAAAAAAGTCAAAAAGCTATTTTAACCATATTTCCAAAATACATCATAGTTTGTGTGTTGAGATTAAGGGATTATTTGGTAGGATCAAAATAAGTATATTTTTAATTTTTTTATAAAAAAAATGTGCAAAAATATAAAAGGTCATATAATTCAAATAGATATATTTATTTAGAGGCAGAACTAACCCTGGGCTAAGGCCATTGAGATCTGTGCGTTAGGCTCCAAAAAATTGACCTAAAATAGGGTTTTCAAATTTAGAAAAGTATTATAGTATATTACAAATATAAATATGCTCAAATTATTTTTGTTATTTTAAGACCAATTTAAAGGACCCAAAAATATACTGTTAAGCCCATATTTGTTTATAAGTGTGGTTTGGCTCAATTAAAATTAAAATATATATAAAATATTAGTGGACCTTGAATGAAAAACACTACATACACATACAAGATGTTAGTGATTTTGGCTCCTAATTTTTTTTATTTTCTTTCTTTATCAGATTTTAGTGGAATAAATAAATTTGTCCTAATTTTTTTTACTTTTCTTGTTTATTAGATTTTAGTGGAATAAAAAATTAATTCAATCTCAATCACATTCATACACAACATATTCAATAAACAACTATGCAACCACACCCATAAACAACATATTCAATAAACAACAATTAATTCAATACATATCTAATACATTTTAATTGAATAAAATTTTTTTAATTTTCATAACTTTTTTTTTATATGAATATATTTTTATATCTATTTTGGTATCAATCCACAGTAATAATACGGAGTAGAATAAATTTTTTTTTTTTTTATGAATATAAACCTCTGTTTTTGTTTCTCCTTATATCTCCAAAAACTAGGCCAACCTTTTTTAGAGGATATCAAACAACTCTTAGCTATTAGTGTGTGAGATTAGTTGACTAAAGCTATTGCATATCATTCCAGGCTCAAAGTGTTTAATTCTCTCAGTTGGGGCGGTGATCTTTTCTCACTCTAAACGACAATACTTTGTATTTTGATGTACTAAACTTTCACATCTATAACTACTAGCAGTGATTCGTGTTATGCACAGAAAATAGATTATATATATTTTATGTGATAAATAAATTAAATTTTTTAATTTTATACTATGTTCTAAAAGTAACAAGTCATGATATTAGACCATCTTAATAGATGTTAACCATAATTAATCCACAAAATTTCACAATAAAATTTGATATGCATAAAAAATTATTAATTATAAAGATTGTTGGGGATAATAATATCACAATCACTTGATAATATAAATAACTTGTATCAAACTATAGTATCATGCAGAAAACAAAAAAAACAAAAACAAAAACAAAGTATTAAAATAAAGAAATTCTATAAACTCAGAAAAGTTATCATAAATTTACTTAGATTTTCAAATCAGTGGTTTATATTATTATTGTGGGACCAAATTATGAATAAATCTTAATTTTTAATTACAATTTCTAAGTAGTTTTTTTTTAAAAATTAATCTAAGTTTGTTACCCTACTTATAAAAAAAACTTCTCAAATAAATCATTAATTATTGATCATGTTAGCAACTCTCTATCTTTGATTTCCTCTATCAATGACACATGCATATAAATCCTTCTCCATAATCATTTTCTCCATAACTTGAATAATACTTGCATAGTTCCTACAACATTTAAAAAGCTTAAATCAATATAAAAATTTCGTAAGATTATAAAAATTATATAAAAAAATTTTTTTAATCCATTTTATTTATTAAAAAGATGATGACAAATTATTCAAATTGTTCTTGAAGAAATATAATAAATGATAGCTTTAATCATTATCTACCAACAAAAAAATTATATATGTTACTCAATCAAAAAATAATCGAATGCAACTAAAGTCATGAACATTGAATTAAATCATATGGAGTCTAAATTGATAATATAATCTAGCAAACCAACTAATAATGACAGAATCATTTTTGTATTATGTTTATTAATTTATATCATATTAAAGTTTTACTCATCTCAATCTTTCAATAAAATAAGCACTGAGAAAACAAATTTGATAAGAAATTGGTTCTAAACTTTATTATTAAAAAAACAAAATTTTCAAAGAGAAAATTTAGAGATGACATTAAAGAAATATTATAACAAGTGACAGCTTTATAAAAAATTAAAAATTAAAAATTAAAAAAAAAAGAAGAAGAAAGAACACATAACAATGATCTAATACAAATTATTTTTAACAACTAAGAGAAAGAATATCAAATTATTACCACAAAAAAAAAAAAAAAAACAATTATTACCTTGGATAAATATAGTAATGAAAATTAATTTTGTGAGATTTTTGTGCTGCCTCCTCCCATGCACCCTTCATTATTTCATTATTAATATTCTTCTCATTTAGAGCCAACTATTTATTTTATTTTATTTTATATCTTTATCACTTGGTAGATAATAACGAATAATAAAAAGGAAAATGTTTGGGACCCCCCCACAAAAGAGAATCCCCATTGATACATTGACCATTGATGTGTTTGAATTTTTTTTTTCTATCTCTAACAGTGACACGAATGATTCAGATCATTTTGAGGGTTGTGGGTGTTGTGTTTTGTGGGGATCTCTATCATTACTGTAATAAAAATTATAAGGAGATAAAAGTTATAGATAAGGACATTTCATAAGATAAAAAATTCAAAATGAAAAAGGATAATATCTGATAGAAGGAGAAAAAAAATATAAGTAAATCAAAATAAAGATTTAGGACCATGAAATTAATTTTCATTTTAATTAATCAAACAAATAGAAAATGGAGGAAAATATAAAACATGAAAGACACTCAAAGAGAGTTGAAACATGAAAGACAATCAAAGAGGGTTGCCACGTAGGAAAGAGATAACTTTAAAATTATGAGAATTTAGGAACGAATATTTGAAGACTTTTGCCAGTACAACTACATTTGGTTATATATATAGTATAGAAGATAGATAGTATAGATATAGATTATATAAAACAACGTAAGCTAGCAGGTGAAATGAATATAACGCTATGTAATTGTCCAATTTATTTCTTATTATGCTAATACAATTTCATTTGAACCAAACAACCTCCATTGCACCGTTTCTTGCACATTGTTTGAAGAAAAAGTTCAGATAAATACATACATGTGCTAGAAAAAGAGGTTGTTGCTCATAGTCCATGAGGTGGTGGAAGTTGTTTTTTATTGTGATTGTTAAAAAACTTGTAGAAAATTTAATTGATTGGATATCGATAACTATATAATTGTGTATTAATTATGTGAAAAAAATAGTCTATTATCAAATTTATACTGATTATTTAATTTTAAAATAATAAATATCATCTGATCATGTGACTATGGATGCTCAACTAATTTAATTTTTTTATTAATGATTACATAATAATTAAACTTCACAAACAGAGCTCTTATTGACATTTTATTGTAATAGTTACATAGTTGTTTCTCGCTTGATCTATTTGAAAGTGTCTAATGTGTCTTCCCATATTCCCTCAAGTGGTTGACAAGAGGCACTATTGTTGGCTCAGCCAACCAAAAGCCAGCATGTGTTTGTACTAGATGCTACCATTATTCGGACTACCGTTTCATAGAAGAATAATGGAGGCAACATTTTTTGGAAGCAACAAATCCACTTCTCACTCAACAAAAAAAATTTCGGGTGAGCCTTTGCCTTGTTAAAAATTCTAAATTGCTTTCTATTTGATTTTATGTATTCTGTTTTGAATGGAAAGCTAATGTGATTTTTTCTTTCATTTTTGCAGTGTTAACTCTTCTTGCTTTTGATAAATCATGGGTATAGTGTGCCACCTATGTGATAAAATTATCCAAAGAAGACATTTATTATTTCCGAACGAGGTAAAGTAAGTTCTTGAAGAAAACCTCTAATGCTATGTGTGCTTTAATAAATATTTATTCTTTAGCTTTTGTACGAAATAACAGTCATTTGTGTGTACTTTAATAAATATTCATTCCTTAGTTTTTCTATGAAATAACATTCATTTATAATAGTAAATGATAATTTTATTTATAATATATGTAGATTTATTTAGGAAGTAGTAATAGTAAATTAAACTTGAGAATAGAATGATCATTTTATTTCAATTGTATTTTATTGAACCAAAAACTACTTAGGAGTTAGATCCCACTAAATTTTTATTCCTTAATATATATTTTTTTCACTTTTCTCTTATGATAATATTTTTTTATTAGTTTTGTTCACTTGAATTTTTTTGAACCTACGTTTTATGCGATTTGTGATAATCTTTTTCACTCATATTATATTCGCACTTAGAAGTAACATTACTGATAACGTTATTCAATATTTGATTACATATTTCATATTTGATGAAAGCTATATGATTTTTTTTAAATTTTTATATTTGCTTTTTAATTGAAATATTTTGTAAAATCCAAGCTAAATATGCATTGGCACAGTTTATATGGTTCTAACGTTTTTACGAACTTCAATATTTAATTTTTTGGAACTTTAATATTGTATATAATCTCCTATTCCACCAAGATCCATAACCCCCAAAAAAAAAAAAAATGGCCTTCCAAAGTAAAAATGTAAAAACATGTCACTTGTGTTATTTTGTTAAATTTCTATTGGGTGAAAATAAAAATGGTCCATATACTATGATCTTCTAAAGTATAAATGATTATTAATATTACTTTTGAACATATTAGGATATTCTCTAATTCAATTTTGAAATTTTAAATTATTAGACGGTATTTTTAAAAAAATTGTCCCAATATGACATTTTTGGTCATATTATGGCCTCTTTTGGGAAGACAATTAAAAGCTAAAAGTCAGTTTTTAACATATGTTAAGTCACATCATCTTTTATATTTTTTACACGTTTTTTCAAAAAAAATCAAAAAAATCAACTTTTAACCATCTTCTAAATATGGTTTAGCTATATTTTTAGAAACTAAAATTTTAAAAGAAGACATAAATAGATGAAATAAGAATACTACAATTGACATAATGTATCATAAGAAAAGATTAGATTATTTTTTAAGAACAATACCTTTAATAGTTGCTATATATATAAATTTGATAATTCACAGATTCAATACTTTAAGCGCTTTGATATGCAAAATAATATCAGCAACTGTGTAACTGGGAATACAACTGTGGGGGTGTTTGGTGTGGATTATAAGGAGTGATTATAACTTATTTTAATTTAGAAATTTGTACCAGACTGTTTAATGCAACTTCTACTTACAGCTTTTTAAACAGAAATAACTTAAATAAGCTAAAAAAAATTAATTATTTAAAAATTAAGAAAGAAATATTTCTACTTATAACTTTCTAATTATTAATTTTTAATTTACAATAATCCCACTAAACAACCAGTTTATTTTCACATATGGAGCTATAACAGCAATGCAATCCTCACGCACGCGTGAGGTCCAACTAGTTAGTTTAAAAAATAAATATGACATGTCTGACAACATCCTATGCTATTTTAAATCACGTGCACACAGCTACGAGTTGAATTACGATTTCAAATTAAAATAACACTTAAATATTATCAAAATGTCTTCTCTATTAAAAAACAAAAACTTACGGGTATGTTTGGTTTGCATTTGAGAGATGAGCTTTAGAAAAAAAATTTTAAAAAATTATTTGGTTTGAGTTTTTCTCAAAAAAAGTTTCAAAATCACTTTCTTTCTCTTACACATCAATCAATCACTTTTTCTCTATCTCCTTCTCAATCACTTTTTTTCTCACACACATCTACTCAAATTCTCCCAAAATATCAAATCATCCCAAACTCCCAAAAAAATAACTCTCCCAAAATATACAACCAAATAAACCAAAAAAATTTCTAAACTCTCTCCCTAAATTTTTTTTCAAAAACAACTCTCCCAAAAATAAACCAAACAAGCCCTACATCTTTTTGAGGTGTAGTCAAATAGTATTTAAAAATGTTTTGATTGATAATGATTGTGAGACTTATAATTTTAGATAAATTATAAATATATTTTTTTGAGATTTAATTAAAATATAAATCACCTCTTGTAGTTTTAAAAATTATATTCTATCCTCTGAAATTTTTAATTTTATAACAAATCACTTCTTTTACTAATAAATCATCAAGTTAATTAACAATTTTTAATAATGTTATAAATATGTTTCAATTAATAATTTAAGTAATTTTATTATTGTATAGGAGAGCAATTATGAATTTCTTTTTTAGTTAATTCTGTTAAATAAAAAATTTTAATGATGAAGTATTTGTAATTTTTCAAATTACAAGAGGCAATCTGTACTTTAAGCAAACCTCAGAGGATGTATTTGTAATTTACCCTATAATTTTATATTAAAATATAAAACAACATCAATAAAATTTGGAAATTTTTATTGATAAATTCCATTTATAAGTATTTTAACCCAATAAATTCATGAATGAATTTTTTAACTCACTTAACCCCATAATTTATACTTTTATTCCATAAAGTCTTTTTATTAATTTAAACTATTTTCTTAAACTCTTATACCCTTATATTTAATATTTATATTTAATGTTGATATTTAATGTCGAGGAGGAGAGAGAATAGAAAGGACTAAGACATAGGAATTTTAATACACAAATTAAATAACATTGATATTATTATTTTATATTATTATATAATGTGAATATATTTTTAATTGACAACACATTAAAAATAATGTGAACATTCTCTTTCATTTAATGTGAACGTTCACAATACCTTTCCGAAAAATTCTCTCTCATCAAATATAGTGATGTGAACGTTCACAATAACATTAAAAATAATGTGAACATTCTCTCTCATCTGATGTGAACATTTACAACACCTTTCCAAAAAATTCTTTCATCTAATGTACTGATGTGAACGTTCACAACATGTGAACCTTCTTATTTTTTATTGACAACACATTATTTTTATTATATTTTTAATTGACAATACATTTTTATTCATAACATGTAGTGATATGAACGTTCACATTCGTATGTTTTAGTATGAATATTCACATCATGTAATTGACAACACAATGACAAAAATTCATTTCAAATTAATATGAATATAATGACAGTTAACATCCTAATGTATTGGAACTAAATATTCCAACATTAATAGGGTTCAGGAGAGATTGAGAGTGTTTTAATCTTCTTACCTCAAATAAGATCTAATGAAATAGTCAAAAAAAAAAAAATATGAGTTAAATAGAATAAAATTCTTAAAAAGAGGATTTATAAAAAAAAAGACTCTAAAATATGACAATTGGTAGTTTATTGGAAAAAAAGATGCCCCATAAATTTTCTAAGTTGAGACTGTAACAAGAATTTACCTTTTATTTTAAATTTTAA
Source organism: Camellia japonica (assembly GCA_030407325.1). Taxonomy (NCBI): domain Eukaryota; kingdom Viridiplantae; phylum Streptophyta; class Magnoliopsida; order Ericales; family Theaceae; genus Camellia; species Camellia japonica. Next base: position 48,775,484 of record JAPPVO010000003.1, read on the forward strand.
AAAAAAAAATTGACAAAACAATAATTGACTTCGGAGAATAGATGATGAGGTGGATTATGATGAATAAGAAGGTAATTATTCAGTAATTTTATAATATATATATATATATATATGTGATATTTTATAAAATTATGATGGTGAAAAAAGTGAATTGATAAAATATTATATTAGATAATTAAAAAACATAAAAAGTATATTAAATAATAATTAATTAAGAAGTATCAATGCGTAACACTCCAAGAGCATTTTATAATTTTTCAATGAATGGAGTGAAATATATTTATTTGTATTCCTCAACTGTATCTCTCACCGACATCGGATGGTGATACCAAAGTACGGGTTGTATCTATGTATATATATTACACACAACCAATGACTTTTGTATCAATCTCATTTGGGAATAAGTCCATTCAATTATCACTATTTTTTTATAATTAATTAAATTTAGTAAATATCTTACTTAATATGGGCTCCATTATACGAATATTCTTCCAAAATCAAATAATTTTTTTAAAAAACCACCCCTTTATATTGGTGAATTTGTAACAATCACACCTATTTTTCAAAAAATTTATCTTTAGTGAGTTTTTTAAATTTGTGTCAAATTTTTTATTTTTCAAGTTTGTTTACATAATCTAAAAATTTTTAAAAATAAAATCTAAAACAAAAAGTTATTTAAAAAAATGTTTTTCTTAATAGACTTTATTCAAAATTTCTTTATTTATTTACTTTTTAGGTCAGATATTTGGGATTTGCTTTTTTGACAACTTTTTTTTTTTTTGACTCATTATTTTCGTTTTTTTTTTTTTTTTTTTTTGTGTAAATTAGGATACTATATTCTACCCAATGAGGCAAATTGAAAAATTAAATTTTAAAAAAAAAGTTCAAAAAGACAAAAATAAATAAAAAAACAGTAGACTTTTTTTTACTTCAGTTTTTCAAAAAAAAATTTTGGAATTTTGTATTTTTTGACTTTTTAAATTCATTTTGAAAAGTAAAAAAATTACCATTAAAAAAATACTAAAAATAAAAGGGTGATTTATTTCTAACTTCCCAAACAACTAATAAATCTAGTTTTTTTTTTCCCCCCTTTCTCTATACAATAGATTGTTAGAGAATTAATAAATTAGATTATAAACATTCTCATTGCCCTAAGAAAAAACTACATAGACTATTGGGTCAACTGTCCAATCCAACTAATAAATTTAAGTTGTTAAAAAATAATTGCCAAAATTTGACTACCGAGCTAACTGCCCGGTCCAACTAATAAGTTTAAGTTGTTAAAAATCAATAAGTAAGGCCTTGTTTGTGAACTTGCTATTTTTAGCAAGCGCAGTGCTACAGACCCCCACTGGGGGTCGACCCCCAGTGAGGTGGCAGCTCACCATTTGCCAAAATAAATAAATAAAAAAAAAAAAACAGTTTTTTTTTTAGCCAATCATCCCTCTCCATTCATGACCCCCAGTGACCCCCACTGGGGGTCTTAGGCATTTTTCTTTTAGCAATTTTTGACTTTTTATGAAATGATGTACAAAAAAGTAGAGAGAGTCATGTGACAACTTATTGTGACTTTTTGGCTAAAATATATAGTTGACAAATAAGGCCTAATTATATTTGTACATCATTCCTTTTCTCAATACCCACCATTTTTTAAATTTTTTTTAATTACCATTTTGTTGCTCAACAAAATTACCAAATAGAACTTGAATACATTAGTCAACCCCTACCGTGCCGAGGGTTAGTTTTTGTCACTTCAAACTCTAGCCATCACTTGCATCGATGCCGGTGACACCAACTACCAATCTACAACTCATCCCTGTCGCCTCCTTTAACCATCATTCTCATTCCCTTCATAGCTCTCAACTCACCGCAGGACGAGTAAGAAAGAGAGAGAAAAGAGATCACAGGGAAGCGCCACCATAGCCCAACAACGACAACCCATCCTCATCCCTTTGCAATGTCGTCGCCGACAAAGTTGTAATTGAGAGAGACAGAAATCGATGATTATGATCATGTTCGCGTGCGTGAGAGAGAAAAAGAGAAGAAACGGTAATAGATGACGTTGATAATGGTTGCAGCAGCGGTGACAACAGCGATGGCTAGTGTTTGTAAGTGGGGAAGTTGAGGGTTTTGTATTAATTAATGGGCAAGCGAGGGGCGGTAAGGGTCACTGAAGAAGAAGAAAAAGAAGAATGAGAATGAAGAAGTTGAGGAAGGGAGCGGCGATGGGAGGGGTGGTAGTCGTCGGTAATGGACAATTGGAGGAAGGAAGGGCTAGGTAAGGAGGTGGGCAGCTATTGCAATGAAGGTAGTTAGAGTTAAGGTTTGGTAGAGAAGATAAGTGTACCCATTTAAAAAGAGAAGATAAGGGTAATTTAGTATTATTTTAAAATTAGTGGCGTGTGGTGATATAAAATCAAAATATTTATATTTTGTGAGATGTAAAGTAAATAAATAGTGTATACTAGACAATCAGTGTAAATAGAATCACCCAAAAACAAGGGTAATTTTATTTTCACACACCAAAATATCTCACTCCACATCCTCTCTCAATACACACACCAATTAATTTTGAATGTTGCAATTTTACTCAATACACAACCCTTTTTGCCAAAAATATCATTTTCTTTAACATTGAAACCCTAAACCAACACCCATTCTCTAGATCAAGTTCCATTATATGCAATACAGAATGCAGGAAAATACAACTTAAAGCCTCTGCATCCATAAGCTGCAATATTGACCATAATAAGCATATGTCATAGGGCGATGGGGTGATGCCTCATTAGGCGCTTCAATAGCATATAAGCAAGAAAATGAGTGTGCTAACAAAACATGCACAATCATTATAAACAAAGTAGTTACGATGAAATAATGCTTTTCAGAAAACAAAACAAATACATCATTCAATCATAGAAAAATTTCCACTCAATTGGTTAGTGTTGAGATCAAGAGATTGCAATGAACTCAGATTTCCAAAACTATAATAGTGGCGGCAATAACAGTGGGTGGTAGCTAAGGTTAGGATTAAGAAATTAGGGTTTTGGTGAAGAAGATAAGGATACTTTAGTAATTTTATTTTAGGACAAAACTGTAATAAAAAAATAAATTATTAAGCGTGTGCACAGATATAAATAAGTGTGTGGAAATAGAATTTTCTCAAAAACAATTGTCAATTTTTTGTAAACTAAGGGGTTGTTTGGGGTGTCCTAAACAAGTGCACTTTTTGTCTTTTTAGACTAAAAAGTTGAGGTTGAAAATATGAATGTTTGGGTTAACTTTTTGACTTTTTATGAAAAAATATATAATAAAAAATTGTAAAAATTGGTTTGTAAGAGAAAATTAGAATTGAGAGTTGTGCAGCCGTAATTGTTAATTTTTGATAAATAATGATAACTTTTTAACTTTGTAAATAACTTTTTAACTTTTTTGAAATTTCCCAAACTTAGCCTAAAAAGAGCCCTCCCATTTAAAGATATTTGCATTTATAACCAAATCCGCCGGCGAGAAATGGGCCGGGAACACAAAAAAGTCAAATTGTTGCATTAAATTGTCTTCTCTCTTTGCGTTTTATTTTAATTTACACCATTTTTTAATTATCCATAAATGTAAAATACATTAATCTCCCTCGCTCATTCATACACACACACACCAACCATTGCAATAAAATCCAATCCCATCGATCTCAAATATATACGCTCTATCGATTCACGTGATCTTCTTCCTCAAGGTATCTCTCTTTCTCTTTCTACAATCATATGTAAATACCTATATGTGTGCGTGTGTGTGTGTATGTATGTATCCATATATGCGTGTGTTTATGCCGATGCTGTATCAGAAGTAGCAGATCTAGGGTTCATAATGCTGAATTTGCTCAAATATTGTTCTTCATTGTGTTCTTTATCTCTGGTTATTAATTTCAACGCTGCTTTGTTTTGCAGTTGAGCTGATTTTTGTAGTTTACGCTAAATTTAGATATATATCGGAATGAGGTTCGGATTTTTACGGTTTTCTATGTTTAATTATACTTGTTTCTACACATTTTTTGCTGTTGAATTATGGAAATTAATAGTTGATGTGGTTTTGTGATGATTAGATTGTGAGGGAAGGGATCGAAAAGAAGAGAAGAGAAGAGAAGAGAGGGGAATTAGATAGAAGGGTGAAGATGAGTGAGGGGCAGAGGTTTCAACTGGGGACTATTGGGGCACTGAGTTTGTCGGTGGTTTCATCTGTTTCAATTGTGATTTGCAACAAGGCGCTTATTACCACACTTGGTTTCTCTTTTGGTGAGTGATCAATCTCTTTCAGCTATACAAAACTGCAAAAATTCTTTTTTATTTTTTTTTGTGTTATTTGTTTTGTTATTTAACATTGATCCGATTCGGTTTTGTTTGTTTCGCACTTTACAATGGGCATACTACAAACGAAGTGTGCAGAAAGTTCGGTTGTCCAATTAAATTGTTCATATTTATTTTTGTAGCACTTGCATGTCATGTTAAAACAAATTTATTTGAGTATGGTTTTATGAATACATATATGGTTTTTGTAATAAAGTAGAACAAACATTATTTTTCTTCGCCCCGGTTGAGAAAAAGGAATAAATGTTGCAAAAGATTTTTGCCTTGCCAATATGAGATTATTATTATTATTATTTTTTTGGTAAGAAAAATGCTGAAGCAGATAGGCTATTCCAACCTCACTGCCAAGGCACATTGTCCCATAGAACCCACAGGCATCTGCAAGACCGGTGGTAGCCACTAAGTGCACCGGTGGTCCCACGCGCTGGGAACGCTATGAAATAGAGATGAATATGAGATTTATTGTGCCTATTAAAGAAATTCATTCAATCTATGGGGCTTTAGTTTATTTTTTTCACTTTTTGTAGTAAGTTTATGATAAAGTGGGGAGAATTGACAGCTGCAGTTAAAAAAGAGAATTTATGACTAAAAACGCCTCCAAAGTCGTGTGGCTGGTGGTAGAAAATCTACTCGTATTTATGGGTTTGTATTCTAACGTCGATCATACTAATTAATGCTCTGCTGAGTTGAATGGTTGTGTTTCTCCATGCATTTGTTTTGAAATGTTAAAGCCAAAATACATTTAATGCTTCCAGTTCCACCAGATATGAAGTCTCATTGAAACAGCCTCCAGCATATCCTATAGCTATGGCATATCACATTATAGGGGCGATAGAGTCATTTCTCTAGAAGAGCGGGGTGGGGAATAACCAACAAGTTTTGCTTTTTTCAATATTTCTCTTCTCATGATGACTCGGCCTATGTCATGATGTAGCACGGTGTCATTGGCAACATATTGCTGGTGATTCCTATTATTGTAAAGGGGATGATCCCTTCATGTAGTATCAAGCATAGATATAGGAGGGTAAGGGTGAGAAACTACTCATTTGAGGCTTTCTCTATAGTTATGCAGTTTCACATGTTAAATGTAATGATTTGTTAATCTAGACACAAGAATCATGTCTCAAGATGGACGGGATAGGTGGTTAGTGCAGCTTTCAAGAATGTAGACATGGAATGTGTCTGTGATTTACAAGTATTAAGCATATATGTCTATTAGTGTTTAAGCTTTTGTTTGCTGCCCTACAAGAAATTAAAAGCAAATAGCCAAAACCATGAATAGCAAAATTTATGATGAAATTACTATATGCAAAAGTTGCTTGGAAAAAAAATAAAATAAACAGTTATTATTTCTGTTCCATGTATGGAAAAGAGGTGGACTGGCTTATAAATGATCAAGCAAAGTTGAACCTCTTGTAGGTTTAATATTGTGTCATTGGTTGCTAATGAGACTTAGATTATGGATTAGATTATTTTATATAATTGTTACTGTTAAATGCTGAATGATTCTAATCAAGGATTTTGATGTATATGTGTAGAATTTTATGTCAATCTAAAATTTTCATCAGTGCTATTGTGAAAGCCTAACTAATTCACTGCCCTCCTTAAATCTATAGCTGGTTTACTCTCCCAGACTCAATATAATTTCAGTTGTATATATTATGGATTGTGATTTACGCAAGCTGAGGATTCAACAATGAATAGCGCCATGTCTCTCTTGTATTTGATACCCAATTATTCTCATGCATATTGATCTTTCTAGCAATTTCTTCTTGAGGCACAAAATGTGGGCAATTTGTATGGGACTTTCGGTGACCCTACATCTCTTTCATGTAGCTCATGCATGAATATGACATATGCTTGTGATGCTTTCTGATGAAAATAATATAATAACAAAGTCATGAATCTTAATTGCTTTAGTATAAGCTGTGTGACGAAGGTAAGATTCAACAAGTTGAATTGACTTGCCTTGCTAGGATTTGTTAAGGCCTCCTTGGTATGCGAACCCTCAACTACCCATCCAATAGGGCAAGGAAAGAGGGCCAGTAATTGACACCATTCCATCCAAATGGACTAACTGTCTAAAATGTCTTCCTATGAATTTTTTTATTTTTATTTTTTAAAGGAAATTTGATGAATAGTCCAAATTGAGATCTGTGAGTTGAATTGGTTAATCACTTAACTAGATGGACAGATTTAAAACTAAAATATGGGTTTACATTTTGAATCATCCTTGCCATTATATCGAGGGAAAACTTGAAGATATGGAATCAGCAATTTTCTGGATTTTCATCTAAAGTGATTCCATTTTCTAAGGGATGATTTCTTTTCAATAGCATTACAAAACCTCATCGTGCATTTGATTATCCTTAATCACTGATATATTAAATTTTGATTTCAGAAATTAACTAAATTTAGCTGAGCCTTTTTTCTTCTTCTTTTTTTTTTTTGTTAAAAAAAAAAAATCCTGTAACTTGTTAGATTGCAGATGTCATTCCATCAGCACCCAATTTCTGTTTCATGACTGCTTTGTAGACATGCTTGTGAAATCTAACTTCATTCTTTGATGCTTCAGCTACAACTTTGACAAGCTGGCATCTTCTGGTCACATTTTGTTCCCTCCATGTGGCTTTATGGATGAAATTGTTTGAGCACAAGCCTTTTGATCCTAGAGCTGTGATGGGCTTTGGTGTTCTGAATGGGACTTCCATTGGACTTCTGAATCTTAGCTTGGGTTTCAACTCTGTTGGTTTCTACCAGGTAAAGTTATGGTTTGAAATTATTTGTTTTAAACATTTTACAGTGTTAATGATTAGAGGGTATTGAAACTTGAATTATTTTTGTTTCTGGAGAACAATTACTGTTTTAGAAATGTTTATGCATTTCAGAGCATTGGTGACTATATTTGCATTAGTTTTGTGAGGCATCACATGTACTATATGTTATTTGAGCATCACATGAACCATTCTTTCTTCTTTGAATGGTCATTTCTAATAGTGAAATGTCTTTGATGTTAGCATATACTTTGAAATTATAATTCCAGAACATCTAGTCGTGATTTTGCAACTTTCATGCCATCACGCATGAAAGTTGTTGTGAATATGTTGGCCTTGTTGGTTTGTGTTTTGAGATACTATGGCCCTGTTTGGTAGAACTGTGGGAAAGTGGTTATAGCTTATGCCTAAACAGCTTATAGCTTATAACTTTCAGCTTAAGCTGATTTCCAGCTTATTCTTAAAGCATCTCCTGCCCCACTCAAAGAATAAGCTGATTTCTGACTTCCAAAAAGCTATAAGCTATAAGCTATAAGCTAAACCAAACACATCAAAATAGCTTAAATTAAGCTGAAAGCTGAATAAGCTGTAATTAAGCTCTGCCAAACAGGGCTTATTTCAAAAATAATTTTCTGGAGAGAGTTTAGAAAATTTGAAAATTTGTTTGGTTGTATATTTTGAAAATAGTTATGAAGTTTGGGATGATTGGATATTTTTTTGTAGTTGAATGGATGGGTGTGAGAGAAAAAGTGATTGAGAAGGAGAGAGGAGAGTGACAAAGTGATTGATTAATGTGTAGTAGAGAGAAGTGATTTTGTGGATATTTTTTTGTAGTTGAATGGATGGGTGTGAGAGAAAAAGTGATTGAGAAGAAGAGAGGAGAGTGACAAAGTGATTGATTAATGTGTAATAGAGAGAAGTGATTTTGGAATTTTTTTCTCAAAAACATGTTTTGAGAGATAAACCAAACGTGGCTGTTGTCATAAGATCTTTTTCTATCCTGATTGTATCTTGTTCAAAATTCAAATCCATATCCTCAAAGTCGGATTTTCATCTTTTAAAATTTTTATTTGAAGTGTTAGTTTCTAAACCTTTTTCTCTCTTGATTTTTCATTTTAGATGACAAAACTGGCAATTATCCCCTGCACAGTTCTTTTGGAGACTATTTTCTTCAGGAAGAAATTCAGGCAAGTTTTAATTACACATTCCCACTAATTGTGGCAAGATGATGTTTTATTCGTTTCTTATGCTCCTAAAGAAGAACTCACTGTTTGTACAAGTGAAGTTATGTGTATCTTTGGGTTGGGAACCTGTTTCTTATGTTTTGATCCCAAGTGACATTATTGTATGCAACTCTGAAGCCCTTCTGTTGAATAAGCTGTGACCATCTTGGGCAGCTAATGAGCACCAGTCCTTTTGGAGTGATCAATGTTTAAGTGGATTGTTCCAGTATGAGAAATAGGAATAGGGAAATGGTACACCACATTTCTAGAATGTAGTGTGAATCATAGTGGGGTCGGTTTGTGTAGATCACAATATCAAATTTTATTATTTCTAAATGTGAGCAATTTTTTATTAATAATTAGAGATCTGACAAAATAGTCTATTATTCTTCAAATTAATCATGTAGAAACACATTTTTAACAACGATATTACATTTTGTCCAGCCAAAAGGCCACTTTTGAAAGATTTTATTCATTATATTTGATTTTTTTTCTCTCTTAATAAAATGTTTAAGGAAATAAATAGGAAAAAAAATTTGATTGTTTTGTTAACTATGTGGCTGCTCAGTTCTATTTTATTTCTCTCACTTACCTATCAATTCTATGTGCACCAGCAGTTTTGTGCCTTTTGTGCTTTAATATTAGTTTCTTGTATTTCATTCAAAGCTACTACTTTAAATTTGTAATTTTGTGATTTTTTTTTCTGGCTTTCATTTTCTTGGTTATATATATATATATATATGTACATTCATTCAGTTACAAGTTTGAGTTATGACACTTAACAATGATGCGCAGTCGAAATATCCAGCTTTCACTTATGATCCTTCTTTTGGGTGTCGGGATTGCAACCGTGACTGATCTGCAGCTAAATGTCCTCGGATCTGTATTATCTCTGCTTGCAGTTGTTACAACCTGCGTTGCTCAGATTGTATCCTCAGCTGCCTTTATTATTACTTTTGTTTGTTTCCTTTTTTATATATGCCAAGGTTTATATTAAAGCAAATTAAATAATTATAATCAATATGAAAAAAGAAAGACTGCATTTCATTTTGATTTGAGGCCAACTATGCAAATGTTTTTCCCCTCATTATTAAAACTTATCCTGTTGTTTTAAGCCCTTAATGAGTTACTTCTAGATGACCAATACCATCCAGAAGAAGTTTAAAGTTTCTTCAACACAACTCTTGTATCAATCTTGTCCCTATCAGGCAATCACTTTATTCATCACTGGCCCATTTGTAGATGGGCTTTTGACAAATCTGAATGTCTTTGCTTTCAAGTATACTCCTCAAGTGCTGGTGAGATTTACAACACTGATACCCTCCCTCCGGCGGCCCCCCCCCCCCCCCCCCCTTTTTTTTTCCTAATATTGTCTAAAATGCTATTTTCTCTCATATTGTCTTCATTTCAGGCCTTCATTGTTCTATCGTGCCTCATATCGGTCTCTGTGAACTTCAGTACCTTTCTTGTAATAGGAAGGACATCTCCAGTCACCTATCAGGTCTTAGGACATCTTAAAACATGCCTAGTTTTGGCGTTCGGCTATGGTCTGCTCCATGACCCCTTTAGCTGGCGAAACATTCTAGGAATTCTCTTCGCTTTGGTTGGGATGATACTCTATTCCTATTGCTGTACACTTGAGAGCCAACAAAAGGCCAGCGAAGCATCTGTACAGCTGTCCCAGGTACTTCACATTCTTCATTTTTTCCCCTCATGTATTTTTTTTTTTTTTCGTAATTCATTTTGTGCTTAAATCATCATGCTATGTTTTTGGACAAGTAGTCTACTAATCCTCTTTCCTTTTGCATCATTCAAGGCAAAGGAGGCTGAATCTGAACCTCTAATGAGCGTGGAAAATGGAGCTAGTGTCTTAGCTGACAGCGTTGTTTCAAAAAGCCCTGCATGGAGTTCAAACAAGGACCTGCGTGCATGAAGCTTCTTCAATCTTTATTTATTAATTTTACCCTAGTTCAAAATTGATCGACAACTATTCCAGCGATGAAGATGTCGCTGCTAGGATCTCCATGTATTGTATGACACAGGGCTGGCTGGCCTTTTTGAGGAGATGAAAAATTCTGTTCTAGTATTTACTAGAATTAAAAGGAAATGTTTTTGGTTTTTTTGTTGTAGCAGTTTTGTTTATTATTATCTTTGTAAGAGTTAGGTGTGCCAGTAGAATGGGTATTTTCAGATGGGCTATTGTTGTTCCCAAATACATATAACAGTCTCCCCTTTTAACTGCAATTTATGTTAAGATTGATTTTTCTCTGTTAAGAAAATTAAGACAATACCATCTTGAAGATCAAGCTCTATCCATTTTGTTAGGTCCCTTAGTCTTGTCAATCCCGCGAACAAACTTGAGTTATAGAGTTGTATTTTTCCTTGTTGTTTTGTCTTGCTCGCTCAAGCGAAGGAGTCTTCGCTCGAGCGAAGACTGCGTCTAGCAAAAACCTGAGAGAGGTGAATGTGCGCTCGAGCGCAGGTTGCGTGGCTTGAGCGAAGCCACTTATGGAAATCACGCGAGATAAATTCCCCGCGCTCAAGCAAGCTGCGCTGTTCCTGATTTCTATAAGTATATGTTTTAATCCTAAACTAGGATTAGGTTTTTGAGATCTACTTTAAGATTTTATAAGGTTTTCTTTGATAGTAGTTTTCTAGTTTTCCTTGATATGTTTGAGTGGGTTTTAAACCTATGATCTGAGTTACATAGATCAAGGAGTTTGTTTCTTAATATTCAAGAGTGTTCTTATTCGGTGGAATCTGAAGATCCAAGCGTGGAGCATCAAAGGAGTTTGATACTATACGTGGTCGTTGATTCGACATTAGAAGTTGTGGATTCAATTTCATACTGATCAATTTTGAGACGAAGGCTATGGCGAAAGAGTTACAGAAGGTTTGAAGACAAATTTGATGCGTTTGGTAATTTGTTAATTATCTTTGTAATCTTTCTTTCTTCAGTAGTGGATTGATTTAGTGGCGTTTCGCTTATGGTTTTTTGATCACAATTGGAGGTGCTTCAATTATGGTTTTTTCACGTAAAAATTGTTATATCGATTTATTGTTTTTCGAAAACAACAATCTAAATCACTTTCGTAAGTGCTTGATGATTTAAATTGTGTGTTTTGAATGATTGGGAATTGTAATAATTAAATCTTGATCTAATCACGAATCACTTAGAATTTTCACATTTTTATTTGAAATTGATTCTGCTTAGATTACATTTGTGTACATGTTAATGGTGATAGCTTGCGGCCTCTCTCTCTCTCTCTCTCACACACACACCCCACCCCCCACCCACACACACACACAGAATGTAAGAACTAATTAGAGCGGCCAGGCAGATAAACAGAAAGTATAGTCCCCAGAAATACCCATGTATTTTTATTCAGAATGAATAGAGGAAAAATATCAATATCCTTGCAGAAATTTCTTAGCTAATAGAATGGTTGATTATGTGAAATTTGAACAATTTTTTGTATGTGGTCATTATACAGGTAACTGAGCTAACGGATGGAATATAATGAGTGAGTAATCAGTGAGTGAGTGTATCTATTGTATGATATGTTTCCTCAGCTTTTCAAGAATAGCATTGCCATTCTGTGAGGCACTTGGATTCCTACTCACTGCAACTCTGGAGATTGTACGGTTGGCAATTTCTGCTTCCCACATCTCTTTCCTTTTACTGCGGTCACGCCTACAGATATTCAATAAAATCGCAGAACAATTCACCATGTTGGTTTCATCATTGGTCGTCCTCACCATCCTGAGCAACCAAGGCACAGCGCCAAGCTCCCCCATTTCCTCCACAGCTTGCTGTTGGCTCGAAAGCAATGTCAAAACCGTCAACGACATAGAAACAACTGGTCCCGTGCCCTCCTCCTCCATGATCTTTTTCACAAGCACCCTCACAGCTCCATCCTGAACAGCTTTTACTCGATTCTCTGTGTTCTCACACAGTCTGTATATTGCTAAAAGGACATCCTTCATTGCCACTGGATGCCCTTCTTCTACAAGATCAATCAAAGGTTTGAAAACACCTAAATTCCCAATAATGACCTTGTTGCAATCAAAGGTTGCTAATGTGAATAGTGATGCAGCAGCATTGCTTTTCGTTTGAATGGTCAATCCGGTTTTCAACGTTTCAATCAGCAAAGGGACAACAATAGGATTCCGTGCAATGGGTCTCTTGTTTTTCTCGTGAACTGAGATATTATGAACCAATGTGATCAAATCCTCTTGGAGTTCAGGATCCAGCAGCAAATGAGCTGCACTACCATTTCCTGCTGGTGAAACAAGTGGTTCAAGTGATCTGGAAATTGCATCCTTCGACTCAACAAAAAGGGCTCGAAATGAGGGCTGATACCTGGTTAGTCGACGAAGCTCTCTTGCAGCTCTTTTCTGATCAGAGATAGAAGAAGAAAACATCTTTTTGAGCAGCGAAAATAAGCAGACCTTGTCTGCTTCAGTTATCTTACTCTCATCCATAATACGCTCACGAGGCTCTGCTAATTTGATGCTACGGTCCTTGCACCATTGTGTTATCATTTCTCGCACCAAGTGATTGGGGCTGAGGATAGTATAGGAGAGGACTTTCGCAGTTTGAGGGCACAACCAATGGTCGTCGTCTAACCACTCCATAATGGAACACCGATCACAGGTCTGTATTTAACCACCATACCACAACAAACAAAAAGCGTACAAAAATGAGTAACTGTGGGCGAAAATGATTTGAAATGTTAAAATCTTAATTCAGAACCGAATTCTCAACAATTTCACCTACACATCAAGCCAAATAAGTACAAGAAATTAAAGATTATACAGAACTCAAATATATATTTTTTAATGACATCAAATTTTTGGCATTGAAATTGCAACTAGGCACTGCAATCCAAAGTTACCCAACATACAAGATCCTAAACAAATAAGAAAGTTTGAAACCGAACTGAAATTCACATGTAGAATACTCCAAAATCTATTTTTGCCAACCATATAGGATATGACCGAGTATTCAACCTAAGAGTAAAGACCAAAACTGACAAAGCAGTGAAATTCTTGCATGCAATTAAACCACTCATAATGCAAGCAGAATAGGGGGAAAAAAAATTAACAAACAGACTTAAAAATTATGAAAATTTCCCAGAAACAGTTTTCAGGAACAATTTAACTAGCCATTTTTTATTTTATTATTAAAAAAAAAAATCAAAACAGAGAACAAAAAACGAATTGCCAATCAAACAGATTGAACAAAGACTGCAACTGATAGAATCGAAGTTCTTGCATTCATTAAACCACTCAAATCCAAACAATATCACAAACATAATTGAATTCAACTCAGAATGAATCTTAAGAAAGAAAGGGAAGGAACCAAAATTCACATTTTTCAGAATACTTGAAACCCATTGCATTGCTACCACACAACAGAGAATTCAAGATCACTCTAAAGACCAAAAGAGTGAAATTCTTGCAAGCATTTTACCACTCAAGTCAAAACAGTAACACACAAACAGAGTTGAATTCATCTAAGAATGAATTTCAAGAAAGAAAAGGAAGAGAAAAGAAAAACCCAAATGCTGATAAAGAAAAATAGGCATGAATTCAAGCTCTGACCTGCCCAGTAGCCAAGACAACAGGGTCATGCATAATCTCTCTGGAAATGGGACACTTGAACTCTTCAGGAACAACCATATAAGAAGCTGATTCCTTGCATTTCAATTCTTTCAAAGAAGATACGAATCTTAAGGTCTCATTAGTAATCTCAATCCCCTTAACTTTTAGTTCTTTCAATGAAGATAAGATTCTTATGGCCTCATCAGTTGCCTTAATCTCGTAATCATCTTCATCAAGAATGGGCTTTATCTGTCTCTGCAATTCTTTCTTTAACTCTGTGGCATTTTCTGCCTTGCGTGGACCAGTATCAAAGTCTTCTGGGTTTGCCATGGGAGCAAATCTTGAAAGAGATAACAAGAATGGAAGACCAAGAAAGAAGAGAAAAAATAAAATAAAATCGAATTGGGTTTGTGCTTGAGAAGAGTGGGAAAGAAATGAGAATTGAATGACACTTTCGAGTTTTCACTGAAAAGAGTTGATGGACAATATATATATACCGCTACTCTGTCTCTGTCGCAGTAGAAAAGTGGTTTTCCTGATCATTGTAACCAATCGTTTAATGCCACACAAGGTTTTGAAATTGGCGGTATTTGAATACACTTGAAAATGTTCAAAAAAGTATTTTTCTATGACATAAATTTGATTAATACTCTACAATGAGTTTGTTAAAATAGAAAATTAATAGTAAATGGTGTTTACACAATGTCATCCCTGTGACTGATCTAAAAATAGGCTCGCAGGGCGTGATATCAAATGTCATAAAAGATATAAGTGAAGTTTTATTAGACCCAAGTTGTCATGTGATCGAGTCACGGGAGCATCATCGTAAGGGAGGGATTGATCGAAGGACTCATTCCTTTAGTTGAGCCATTTCTTGAATGGATGAGTGAAACAATGCCACATTTTTTTGTTGTCGTTTATTATGGGTATGTTTGGTTTGTGTTTGAGAGATGTGTTTTAGAGATAAAAAGTACGAAAACATGTTTGGTTTGGTTTTTTGAGAAATTTGTTTTGGAAAATTATTTTGAGAGAGAGTTTTGGAAAAAGTGATTGATTTGATGTGTGTGTGAGAGAGATTTGTTTGGAAAACTTGTTTGGTTTGTGTGTTTTGGGAATTTTTTTGGGAAAATTTGTTTGGTAGAGAAAATTTCTGAAATTTGTTTGTAGAGAAAATTTCTAAAATTTTTTTCAGAAACACAAACCAAACCTACCCTATATCTTTAGGCTTGTTTGGAAAATTACTATTTTAGTGAATTTTTATTTTTTATATAAAGATGTGTAAAAAAGTAGAGAGAGTAATGTAATAACTTGGGGTGTTTTTTGACTTTTTGAATAAAGTAGCCTATTCTGTAAGAGTTAGGTGTGCCAATAGAATGGGTATTTGCAGATGGGCTATTGTTCCCAAATACATATGACAGTCTCCCCTTTCAACTGCAATTTATGTTAAGATTGCTTTATCTAAGACTAATAGATCGATTCTGCTTCAGATTACATTTGTGTACATGTTTATGGTGATAGCTTGCAGCCTCTCTCTCTCTCTCTCTCTCTCTCTCTCACTCACACACACAGACACACACAGACACACAAAGAATGTGAGAACTAATTAGGGCAGCCGGGCAGATAAACAGCAAGTGAAGTCACCAGAAATACCCATGTATTTATTTATTCAGAATGAAAAGAGGAAAAATATCAATATCCTTTGCAAAACTTTCCTAGCTTATAGTATGGTTGACTCTGTCAAATTTGTACAATTTTTTTTTTTTTAATGTGATCATTTTACTTACAGGTAACTGAGCGATCAGATAGAATATATGAATAAGTGAATGAGTGAGTGGTCAGTGAGTGAGTGTATCTATTGTACGAAGCTTTTCCACAGCTTATCAAGAATAGCATTGTCATTCCTTGAGGCCTTAGGATTCTTACTCACTGCAACTCCGGAGATCATACCAGTGACAGTTTCTGCTTCCCACATCTCTTTCCTTTTCCTGTTATCGCGTGTACGGATATCCAATAAAATTGCAGCACAATTCACCATGTTGGTTTCATCATTGGTCGTCCTCATGATTTTGAGCAACCAAGGCACCGCGCCAAGCTCTCCCAATTCCTCCACAGCTTGCTGTTGGCTTGAAAGCGATGTCAGAACTGTCAACAACATAACAACAACTGGTCCCGTACCCTCCTCCTCCACAATCTTTTTCACGAGCACCCTCACAGCCCCATCGTGGACAGCTCTCACTTGATTCTCTCGGTACTCACACAGTCTGGATATTGTTTTAAGAACATCCTTCATTGCCAGTGGATGCCTTCTTCTACAAGATCAATCAAAGGTTTGAGAGCTCCTGAATTCCCAATAATAACCTTGTTGCCATTGACTGCTGCTAACGTGAATAGCGCTGCAAGTGCATTGCTTCTCGTTTGAATGGTCAATCCGGTTTTCAACCTTTCAATCAACAAAGGGATGACAATAGGAGTCTCTGCAATGGGTCTCTCGTTTTTCTTGTGAACCGAGACATTATGAAGCAGTGTGATCAAATCCTCTTGGAGTTCAGGATCCAGCAGCAAATCAGCTGCACTACTAGTACTGGCTGGTGAAACAAGTGGTTCGAGCAATCTGGAAATATCGTCCTTGCACTCTACAAAAAGGGCTTGAAAATATGTGGTTAGACGCCGAAGCTCTCTTGCTGCTTTTTTCTGATCAGAGATTGAAGATGAGGAAATCTTTTCGAGCAGCAAATTTAAACAAACTTCATCTGCTTCAGTTATCACTGTCTCACTAATTATAGGTTCAAGAGGCTCTGGTACTTTGATGCTACTATGGTCCTTGCACCATTGTGCTATCATTTCTCGCACCAAGTGATTGGGGCTGAGGATAGTATAGGAGATGACTTTCTTTAGAGGGCGTGACCAATGGTCTTCGTCTAACAATTCCATAATGGAACGTCGATCAAAGGTCTGTATTTAACCACCATACCGCAAAAAAAAAAAAAAAAAAGAAAAAAGAAGAAGAAGAAGAAGAAGAAGAAGAAGAAGAAGAAGAAGAAGAAGAATGATTTTAAAATAAAATAAGAGTACGAAAATGAGTGACTCTGTGAGCCAAAATGATTATTGGAATGTTAAAATCTTAATCCAGAACTGCATTCTCAACAATTTCACTCGCACGTCAACCCAAATAAATACAAGAAATTAAAGATTATACAGAACTCAAATTATTTTCTTTATGACATGGAATTGAAATTGCAACCTAGACACTGCAGTCCAAGGTTGAGCTGAAATTCACATGTAGATTACTTCAAAATCTATTGCCAACCATATATGACAATAGTATTCTAGGTAACAGTAAAGACCAAAACTGACAGAGGAGTACAATTCTAGCTTGCAATTAAACCACTCAAATCCAAATAGTAATGCAAGCAGAATAGAATTCAACTCAGAATAAATTCAAGTAGAAATGAAAAAAATCAAATTTTATTTTGTTTTGTTTTTTTTTTTTGGGTGTGTGGTGTTTTGGGACACTAAAGTAAGTGGGTTGTTTTTAAAAAAAAAAAATCCAGAAACAATTTGTCAAACAAATTTTCTTTTGTATTTTCCAAAAGAGAACAAAAAAACACATTCGTAGAATACTTGACACCCATTGCATTGCCACCACACAATAGAAAATTCAAGATCACTCTAAAGAACAATAGAGTGAAATTCTTGCATGCATTTCACCACTCAAATCAAAACAATAACATAAATAGAGTTGAATTATTCTCAGAATGAATTTCAAGAAAGAGAAAAGAAAAACCCAAATGCTGATAAAGAAAATAGGACTGTATTGAAGCTCTGACCTGTCCAGTAACCAAGACAACAGGCTCACCCATAATCTCTCTGGAAATTGGACACTTGAATTTTTCAGGAACAGCCATATAAGAAGCTGGTACCTTGCATTTCAATTCTTTCGAAGAAGATATGAATCTTATAGCCTCATTAGTCATCTCTATCTCCTTAACTTTGAGTTCTTTCAAAGAAGATAGGATTCTTATAGCCTCATCAGTTGGTTTGTCTCGTAATCATCTTCATCAATAATGGGCTTTATCTGTCTCTCCAATTCTTTCTTTAACTCCGTGGCATTTTCTGCCTTGGGTGAACCAGTGTCCGAGTCTTCTGGGCTTTCCATGAAAGCAAATCTTGAAACAGAGAACTATAATCGAAGAAGAAGAAGAAAGAAAAGAGAAATTCGAATTGGGTTTGTTCTTGAGAAGAGAGGGAAAGAAATGATAATTGAATGAGTTGTAATGAAATTTTGATTGATGCATATCTATACCTCCCCTGTGTCTCTGTCGCATAATCTCTGTTGAGTCACGGGTGGGGTAGGGCAGGGTGAGCACTGTTACCATGTTAGATAATGTCTCAATGGGACCACATATTTAAATGTGGTGTTATCATTTATAAGAAGCGTACAATTTAAGTGATTCAATTTAGTTAATAGGCTTAAGGGTATATGTGTCATGGACCTAATGTGTAGATACTAGTTGAGTAATTTCTATTTCTATGAGGGGCAGAAATAAAAATTAAAACAAAATTGGTTAAGTTGGTTTTCATAGAAACTGCCACACGGTTTTGTTTTTTGAAAACCTATTTTAACTTTAAGTTGTTATGGTCCCTAATCCTGCCTGATAAGAAAAAAACTGCCAACTTCTTCTATATCCTCTCAAGGAGAAACTAAAGGCACCAAAAGGAAAGGATTGGAAGGCAATAACAAAGGTAATACAAAAGGTGGAATTGACAATCACGCTTCCGTTTAACCTTTACGATGGAATCAGGTACGCTTTTGTTTTGATTTCTTGCTAATACACATGATACATGATCCAAACTCTAAGGTTTTATGTTCTGAAAATTTATCTGACAATTGGTATCAGAGCGGTTATATCATGTGTATTATCAGAATTGATATGCTATTATTCATCCTATTTAGTTTCCTAGTTTGCAGATTCTGAATTTTCTTACTGCTGCAAATTCTGTATTTTCTGTTTTTTTTTTTGAAAATAGTAATATGTTTTCTGGAAATGTAAACTAATTGAGATGGCCAGTGGGTAGATAAGTGCATATATATATATATATATATATATATCATGCGGTTTGATTGGTTTGATTGTGAACATTGGTTTCAAAAAAAAAAAAAAAAAAAACCCACTTCCGTCTGCGTTCTTTGGGCGTTTGAAACAGAGCAGTTTCTTAATCTATTCATGCATGTGTTGGTTTGGTCTTTGGCATTTTGTAATCAATTCTTGTATGTAATTTCAAGACTGTTTTTCGGGCATTAGCTGAGACTAAACTTGTCTCCCTTAGCAACCGGGGTTTCACCTGATTTACAATTTTGCATGCCAAATCTATTGAGTATTTTTTCGATATAGCTCCTTTGTGATAATCCCAGAATACCCCGAGAACGATCTCGGTGTATTTCGATTCCTAATACAAAGGAAACATCACCAAGATCTTTCATTTCAAAATTCTTAGATAGAAATCTCTTGGTGTCATGCAATAAGTTTATATCGTTTGTGGCAAGCAATATATCATCAACATATAAAACCAAAAATATGTGTTTACTCCCACTGAACTTGTGATACACACATTCAACAACAACATTAGTTTCAAAACCATACGAAGTGAGAACTTGATGAAATTTGAAGTACCACTGACGAGAAGCTTGTTTGAGTCCATAGATGGCAGTTTCTATGAAAACCAACTTAACCAATTTTGTTTTAATTTCTATTTCTGTCCCTCATAGAAATAGAAATTACTCAACTAGTATCTACACATTAGGTCCATGACACATATACCCTTAAGCCTATTAACTAAATTGAATCACTTAAATTGTAGGCTTCTTATAAATGATAACACCACATTTAAATATGTGGTCCCATTGAGACATTATCTAACAATCTTCCACTGGACCACATATGTAACCTGACAAATGTGCTTAACTTTAGTGAGCTCAGAAATTTGTTGTCATGACCTGAGGGTATCCAAACAATCTTGTCCATTAACTATATTGATATAGGATCAAAGCGGTCTTCGTTACATTAATCGTAACTCGACCCACCAATGGTCACGTATACCAATACAGCTAAACGACATAGATCAATCATGGATGCATAGCATGGAAATTACATGTAATGTGATCCATACATGCCTATTTCCAACTGGTCCTACTTAACTTTATACGGGTTAACGCATTAAGAAATCTTTAAATTTAAAGTCATTTCATACAACATCTACAGTTGAAATTTAATTTTCTAACATTCTAAATATAAGTCAATTAAAACAAGATGTCACAAAAGTGATCTCTCTTGATTAGATTGTTTTATATGTAATGTTTTGATGTTCATGTATGTGTACATCATGCGGGTATTTATCGGTCCAAAGACATGATTAATACTTGGCAGAATTACACACACATTTGTGGTGATAAACATGTGCCAATTGTCAAGGAAACCTAATGTGAATAATAACTCCATCAAAAGATAGATTTGTTATTTGACATAACTTATTGTCAATGTTTGATCATTACAACAAGAATACCACTTACAGTTAATATCACTACCCAAAGGCTTGGTATTAATGTTGTGCTAGGTATCTTGAGATGTTGTCATTAAATTAATTTATTTAGAGATTATCTGTTTGGTTACTTAAGTGAGCATAATTGTTTATTCGTTTTATTTTATTTCTATTCAGCTTTAATGTCGACTACTTCAATCTCTGCCAACATGAACAATGTTCCAATGTTAAATGGAACAAACTTTAAGGACTGGAAAGAGAACATATTGATTGTTCTCGGCTGCATGGACATAGACTTGGCATTAAGATGCCAAAACCGAATGATCTCACTGAACAAAGTACTCCTGAGGAAATTGTGTACTTTGAAAAGTGGGATCGTTCTAACAGGCTAAGTCTTATGATCATGAAGCGTGGGATTCCAGAAGTCTTTCGGGGTGCAATAACAGAGGATGTTACCGTTGCCGGTGAATTTCTTTCAGAAATTCAAAAGCGTTTTGCTAAAAATGATAAGGCTGAAACAAGCACGCTTTTAGCAAGCTTGATTTCAATGAAGTATAAAGGCAAGGGTAATGTTCGCGAGTACATCATGGAAATGTCTCATCTTGCTTCAAAACTTAAGGCACTAAAGCTCGACCTATCTGATGATTTGCTCGTGCATTTAGTTCTCATCTCTCTTCCTGCACAATTTAACCAATTTAAGGTCAGTTATAACTGCCAGAATGAGAAATGGACTCTCAATGAGCTCATTTCATTTTGTGTGCAAGAGGAAGAGAGATTGAAGCAAGAAAGGACTGAAAGTGCTCATCTGGCAAGCACCTCCAAGCATACGGGCAAAAAAAAGCATAAGGGAAAGGAAGTTGTTGCTCTTAAGGGTCCAGAACCAAAGAAACAGAAAGTGCAGGATGGTTGTTTCTTTTGTGGCAAGCCCGGACACAGAAAGAAAGATTGTGCCAAATACGTCGCCTGGCGTGTAAAGAAAGGTACATATTATGTTTTGGTCTGTTCTGAAATAAATTTAGCTTCAGTACCAAGAAACACTTGGTGGGTAGATTCTGGTGCTACTACTCACATATGTGTTTCTATGCAGGGTTGCCTGAACTACCGAAAGCCAACTGATGCTGAAAAATACATCTTTGTGGGTGATGGCAAGTCAGTAGAAGTGCAGGCAATAGGGCACTTTAGATTATTGCTAAAAACTGGTTATTATTTGGACTTAATAGACACTTTTGTTGTACCGTCCTTTAGACGGAATTTAATTTCATTTCTGTATTGGACAAATTGGATATTGTTGTTCTTTTGGAAATATGAAGTTTAGTATGTCTATTAATTCAAATGTTGTTGGTACTGGTTTACTTAATGCGTTTGATAATCTATATTTGCGAAACTATTGCATCTTATAATGAAACCTTGCACGTGGAATCACGAGGTACAAAGCGTAAATTAACTAAGGAAAATTCAGCCTCATTATGGCACAAACGCCTAGGTCACATCTCTAAATCTAGAGTTGAGCGTCTTGTGTCTGATGGAATTTTGGACTCTCTTGATTTTTCAGAATTTGATGTCTGTATTGAGTGTATCAAGGGAAAACAGACCAAAATGAAGAAATTTGGTGCCCATAGGACTACAGATGTCTTAGAATTAATTCATACGGACATCTGTGGGCCATTCCCTATGGCGTCTTGGAATGGTCAACAGTATTTTATCACATTCATAGACGACTATTCCAGATATGGGTATCTATTTCTTATCCATGAGAAATCACAGTCTTTGGACGTATTCAAAAAATTTAAGGCCGAAGTTGAGTTACAACTCAACAAACGGATAAAAAGTGTCAGGTCTGACCGTGGTGGTGAATACTATGGCAGATATGATGGATCAGGTGAACAACGTCCAGGACCGTTTGCAAAATACCTGGAGGAATGTGGAATCGTCCCACAATACACCATGCCAGGATCACCTAGCATGAATGGTGTATCTGAGAGACGAAACCGGACTCTTAAGGATATGGTAAGAAGTATGATCAGTCATTCTACTTTACCAGAGTCCCTCTGGGGTGAGGCTCTAAAGACAGCAACTTATATCTTAAATCGGGTGCCAACTAAAGCAGCTGCAAAAACACCTTATGAGCTTTGGGTTGGGCGAAAGCCTAGTCTAAAACACTTGCATGTGTGGGGGTGTCCTGCTGAGGCGAGGCCTTATAAACCTCATGAAAGAAAATTGGACTCCAAAACCATAGCAGCTACTTTATTGGCTATGCCGAACGATCACGGGGTTACAAGTTTTTAATCCCACAAATAGGTCAATATTTGAGACGGGAATTGCAACATTTTTTGAGGATGTTGAGTTTGGGGGGAGAAATCCAGTTAGAGACATTGTCTTTGAGGAGGAAGCAGGAGTAATCCCACTTCCTATTACTACTTTTGACCAATTACAGGTTCCTATACCTGTCATTGCTCGAGAAGTAACTTCGGATCCTCAACCAGACAATGTTGTTCAAGATAATATAGTTCAACCCCTCATTCAAGATGAGGTATTGTTCCTGAGGAACAAACTCTACAACCTCAACCTCAAGAACCTGTGCCACTAAGGCGATCCACAAGAGAAAGGAGATTTGCAATTTCGGATGATTATCTTGTATATCTCCAGGAACATGAGGTAGAAAATGGAATGTCGAAAGATGATCCAATCAACTTTCGTCAAGCCATGGAAAGTTCCAACTCTCATAAATGGATAGAAGCCATGAATGAAGAATATAAGTCTATGCAAGACAATAAAGTTTGGGAACTTGTCCCATTACCAGTTGGTGCGAAGCCCGTAGGTTGTAAATGGATATTTAAAACCAAAAGGGATTCAAATGGTAATGTGGAGAGGTATAAGGCACGTCTTGTAGCCAAAGGCTTTACTCAAAAGGAAGGAATTGACTTTAAAGAAACTTTCTCTCCAGTTTCTACGAAAGATTCTTTTAGGACAATTATGGCGCTTGTTGCATATTTTGATCTTGAGTTGCATCAGATGGATGTCAAAACAGCTTTTCTTAATGGTGACATTAAAGAAACAATTTATATGGTGCAGCCAGAAAACTTTGTGTCAGGAGACCCAAAGAATATGGTTTGCAAATTGACTAAATCCATCTATGGACTCAAACAAGCTTCTCGTCAGTGGTACTTCAAATTTCATCAAGTTCTCACTTCGTATGGTTTTGAAACTAATGTTGTTGATGAATGTGTGTATCACAAGTTCAGTGGGAGTAAACACATATTTTTGGTTTTATATGTTGATGATATATTGCTTGCCACAAACGATATAAACTTATTGCATGACACCAAGAGATTTCTATCTAAGAATTTTGAAATGAAAGATCTTGGTGATGCTTCCTTTGTATTAGGAATCGAAATACACCGAGATCGTTCTCGGGGTATTCTGGGATTATCACAAAGGAGCTATATCGAAAAAGTACTCAATAGATTTGGCATGCAAAATTGTAAATCAGGTGAAACCCCGGTTGCTAAGGGAGACAAGTTTAGTCTCAGCCAATGCCCGAAAAACAGTCTTGAAATTCAAGAAATGCAGAAGATTCCTTATGCCTCGGCTGTAGGGAGTCTAATGTATGCCCAAGTATGTACGCGTCCGGATATTGCGTTCATAGTTGGCATGTTAGGCAGATATTTAAGTAATCCTGGCATGGATCATTGGAAAGCAGTCAAGCGTGTTATGCGATATTTACAGAGAACAAAGGAATATATGCTCACATATAGGAGATCGGATAAGTTAGAGATCATTGGATATTCCGACTCCGATTTTGCTGGATGCCAAGACAGTAGGAAATCCACATCAGGCTATATTTATCTGTTAGCTGGCGGAGCAATTTCTTGGAGGTCTGCAAAGCAGACGCTCATAGCTTCATCCACCATGGCCGCAGAGTTTGTAGCATGTTATGAGGCATCAAACCAAGGGATATGGCTGCGAAATTTTGTCACTGGGTTGCGTATTTTGTAAGGCATTGAAAGACCACTTAAGTTATACTGTGACAATAAGTCTGCAGTTTTATATTCCAATAACAACAGGAGCTCGACAAAATCAAAGCATATTGATATCAAGTTCCTAGTTGTAAAAGAAAGAGTGCAAAGTGGACAGATTTCCATAGAGCACATTGGGACAAACTCCATGATAGCGGATCCACTTACGAAAGGACTACCACCCAAGGTCTTTCATGAGCACACTGCTCATATGGGTGTTGTTATATTTGAGAACATTTTGGTTTAGTGGGAGTTTGTATTTACATTACTGCTTTATGTCAGCCTTGAGTTTTATCTATGTAATTAGATTAATTTCTGCAGAAATGAAGTATTCAGTTTATTACACTCTATTACGTATTGTGAAGTATTGATCTCAATAAAGTTAAGTAGGACCAGTTGGAAATAGGCATGTATGGATCACATTACATGTAATGTGATCCATATTAGCCTAACACCACTGCCAATCTAGCTATCCTGCCTATCAGATCCCCTTGCTGCAATAGGGACTTCAGAGGATGCTCAGTTAACACCATAATCTTGTGGGCTTGAAAGTACTGATTTAGCTTCTTGGAGGCCATTACCAAGGCTAGTGTTAGTTTTTTCAAAGGTAGATATCTGGTCTCTACATCTGCTAGGGTTTTACTCACGTAGTAGATTGCCCGATGTTCTCCCTTATCTTCTCTGATTATTATTACACTTACTGCGTGCTCTAGACTGCCACGTATAAGAACAGTTCCTCTCTAGGTACTAGATTTGAGAGAATTGGATCTGTGGTCAAGTATTTCTTTAAGTCGGCCAAGGCGACTTCGCACTCCTTTGTCCATAAGAAGTCTGTAGCTTTCTTTACTAAACTGAAGAAAGGTTTGCATTTATCAGAACTTCTACTTATGAATCTGTTTAGGGCTGCAGCCCTTCCAGTCAGCATCTGCACTTGTTTTGCTGACGTTGGGCTCTCTAACTCCGGAATGGCCTTAATTTGATTCGGGCTTGCCTCAATGCCCCTTCTGGTGACTAGGTATCCCAGGAACTTCCCTGACCCAACTCCAAATGCACACTTTGATGCATTGAGTCGGAGCCGAAATGTCTTTAAAATGTCAAAGACTGTTTTCAGGTCGGCCAGATGATCTTTAGGTTCCTTGGTCTTTACGACCATGTCATCAATGTATACCTCCATTGTTTTGCCTATTAGATGTCTAAACATCTTAGTTACCAATCTCTAGTAAGTTGCTCCTTTTTCAACCCAAAAGGCATCATTCTGTAGCAATACAGCTCTTTTGGGGTGATAAATGCGGTCTTCTCCTCATCTAGGGTGGCTATCTGATGATACCCTCTGTAAGCGTCTAGGAAGCTCATCCTTCTATGCCTTGAAGTGGCATCCACCAATTGGTCAATCTTGGGTAGTGGGAAACTGTCTTTGGGACAAGCCTTGTTCAGGCTGGTGAAGTCCACGCAGACCCTCCACTTCCTATTCTTTTTCTTCACAACCACCGTGTTTGATAACCATGTCGGGTGATTTACCTCTCGAATGGCTCTGCCCTCTAGAAGTTTATCCACTTCCTTTTCTACTGCCTCAACATGCATCAACGTCGGCCTTCTTGCTTGCTGGATGACAGGTTTAGCCGACCTGTCCACATTCAGTTTATAGCAAGTGACCTCGGGGTCAATGCCAGGCATCTCGTACAGTGTCCAAGCAAACACCTCAAGGTTTGCTCTCAAAAATGCTTCTAATTCCCTTTCCTCTTCCTTGGCTACGCCTGAGTCGAGGAGGAAGAAGCGTTATTCATCCCCTTGCTGGACTAAGATCTTCTTCAGGGCTTCCTCACTTTTCTCGGCTGGTTCCTTGTCGACGTGCTCAAGGACCTCCATGTCCTCATCTTCAATCTCTGCTGTTTCTGCTTCTCATATGTTGCAGGTGGATTTCATTGCTGCCATGGAGCAATTCTTTGCCTGCACTTGATCCCCTTTGACCTCCTCAATTCCATGTTCTGTTAGGAACCGCAATAGCTGGTGCAATGTTGAGGGAACAACCCCCATTGCATGCAGCCATGGCCTTCCCAAGATAACATTGCAAGGGGAGGGAGTGTCAATTATTGTGAACTCAGTTTTTACCTTCTTGGTGCCAGCCTGCACCTCCAAACTTACTGTCCCTAGAGGCCATGTCGGCATTCCATTGAGCCCGACCATTGGGCTATTGGATTGTTCCAGATCATCTTGGTGAAGGCCAAGCTCCTTGTAACACCTGACGTACATGATGTCACAAGAGCTACCCTGGTCGATTAGAA
Source organism: Camellia japonica (assembly GCA_030407325.1). Lineage (NCBI taxonomy): Eukaryota > Viridiplantae > Streptophyta > Magnoliopsida > Ericales > Theaceae > Camellia > Camellia japonica. The sequence continues at coordinate 48,802,281 of JAPPVO010000003.1, forward strand.
TTCGCTTTACTTGGCACTCTCCAATCTGGAGGGATATTACCAAGGCATCGTTGTGTGGATGCTACACCATCTCTAGGTCGTCTTTAGTAAAGGATACCATTAGTCCTGACACTCGTCTGCCCTAGGTCTCTTCTGTCGGACTTGATATACATGTTGCAAGTGTTTTACCTTCTGGGTTTCCCCACATATCTCATTCTCATTGACCTTCGAATGAATCACATTGATCACTTGAGGTTCGCCTGCTTGCGGTTGTGGTGCTGGTGGAGGTGGTGTTGTCGGTGCCTGAGGCAGTCTCGCTTGCTCTTCCCTTATCCTAGTCTCATCTACCAGGTCCCTTAGATGACCTTGTTTTACCAAGTCTTCCAGATGTGCCTTCAAGGCTCTGCACCCTTGAGTTAGATGTCCATCCTCGTTGTGGTAGGCACAGTGTTTCCCCAAACTTCTTCCCATAAATTCACCAGGAAGCTTCTCTGGTGCTCTATAATAAGGCTAATTCCGGATTCTTTCCAAGATTTTGTAGACCAAAATTTAGAATACGGTTGTGACTGCTTATGTAGCCCTCAATCATATCTTTTGCTTATTGTACCTACTATTACCTTGGCCTCGTTTCGGCGAGCCGTTTTTCTTTTCTTGTTTCGACACCTTTGTCCCCGGCGTGTCCTCATCGGCCCTGGCATACTTTTCTATCTTGGCCATAAGTTCCTCTATACTTTTTGGCAGTGTTTTTGCTAGTGATTTTCGAAGCAGGCAATCATCTTTCAGGCCGTTCTTAAAAGACACGACCGCCACCTCCTGGTTGCATCCTAGTATTCGGTTGAGCACCTCATAATACCTTTTGGCATAGGCCCTAAAGCTTTCATCCTCGCCAATTCTTAGAGCCATCAGGGAGTCCACCCTCAATGGCTGTAATTTATTTGTCACGAATCTAGCCACGAACATCTTGGCTAGGTCTTTCCAGCTTTTCACAGTTCCTTTCGGCAACTTGTGAAACCAGTCTGATGCAATTTCTCCAAAGGATAAAGGGAACACTTTGCAGAGTAATAGCTCGTTTCCGATGTACAGTGCCATTGAGTTCAGGTACAAGCCGACGTGAAAGTTAGGGTCAGACTTGTCGTCGTACATCTGGAATCTCGGCATGTGGAACTTCTTCGGGGCTTCAAACTTGTCCAATTCTACTGAGAACGGTGTTCTCGGCTTGACCGGTGAGGTTATCTCGACATCTTGTCGCTTCCTTTGGAGGTAATCCCTTAGATCCTCCTTGGTCCGTCCAAGAGCTAGGCTATCAATGGATTTCAGGCTCTTCGGTGTGCTACTCCCGATGTCGTTATGAGTCCTTTTGGACCTCTCTTCATTAGTTGCGTCAAAACAAAGGTCTTTCCCTTGAACATGCTGATGTTCTTTGAGGTCTGCTTCCTTGGTATGATGCGTCTTCCGAGAATCTCCCTTCATTGACTCTCCTCGCCCGACCTCCCTTGAAGGCCGGTGAGAGTGTTCCTTGGTCCTGGTGTGCTGGGGAACTGTAGGGACTATTTTTTGCCCCCCTTTCTGGGCATTGTTCTTGGCCGCTGGAATCGGCGTATCTTGTAACGGAAACGGTGGCTGCATGACGTTGTTCTGCATCATGAAATTGACAACCGATTGCAGGCCCGCCAATTTGTTCGCCATTCCCTTCATGTCGTCGTCCCTCTGCAGGCATCTATCTTTCCATACCTAGAGGTCGTCCTTGTTATAATATCCGCCTCGGTTTGACTTTTTTGGTACGTCACCCTCCTTGCCGACTTCTTTCTCTCTGGGATTCTGATCTCGAGTTTTTTCGTTGCAGTTATCTTTCTCTACGTTAGGGTCAATGTGCTTACCACTCTCACTAGGATGTCGTCCCCAATCTTTTCTTTTTGTCCGTCGTTGGCCATCTATTCTTCTTTCTTTCCCACAGACGGCGCCAAATTGTGTGTGCTGATTTCTGACCACACTGCCAAACAAGTACTCAACTAGAGAGCACTGGCACAATAGATTGTGCCTAAATGACCTGTCACAGAAAGATAAGACTTTGGCGGTGGTTCGTCCACCCGGGGGCACTTCGACGATCAAGTCAGTAATCAATATCTCTCAAAGATAACCAATTGTGCTTAACTCACAAGTCAAAATACAAAAAGCGTACCTTAGACCCACGAGGGTGCCTTACTTTTATAGCCAACACTGACCTGATCCCTGTAGAAGCCTAGCTTCAATAGACTCTGGCTTAATGCTTATCCTAGACTCTCAAATAGATAGAGATAAACTTCCTAAGAGCTTTATCTTTATCCAGACTGAGGTCCTCCCCCATTCTAAGACTCTTGTCCCTTATCCGCTTATCTCGGATTCCGGTATCTCTGCAGATAACCTCGGCCTAACCGAGATTACCTCGGCATCAAGTCAACGACACGTGGCACCTCGGCTGGCATTTCGGTGCCATCTTGGCCACGTGTTGCTACCCAAAAAATATGTCCCCACAGTATGTAAGAGGTGATATAAAATGGTGATATATGGTATTTATTGGAAATATAAATAATTAAAAAATGAATAGATATTTCATATTAGAAAAAACTTCATTTTCTTATGTCTTTATAAAATCATTATTAATCTAATATTCTACACTTTTTAGCTCTAAATAATAATAAAAAGCCATAGGAAGGTAAGAAAAAACCAACTTATTAGTTTATTGGCTTATTTGAATCACATTATCTCTCTATTTTTTTTACACGTTTTTTCATAATAAGTCAATAAGCCAAAAAAGGTATTGAAATATTTTATTGAAGGCGAAATTGTTTTAACCTAGTTCATCCCTTGGAAAATTTAATTCTAAAAAATTGTTTCTCATGAATTAGGAGTCAACATGCACTTGAAAGTTTTGTCAAAAGGTTAACTGGGTTTTAAGTGGGACTGATGTGACCTCTCCAATCTTCCTGGGAACATTCTTGACCATGTTCGATTCTAGGTATGGTGGTGAGACTAATTTTGAATTAACTTTTCAATTGTGGGATTTTCTAGTGTTAAATTTAATTTCTGGAAACACAGAAAGTGATATTCTATTGTATTTTTCAAAAATGGCAACTGTCACTAATGATGCTGCTACTGCTAATGTTGGTAGGGATCTGAACCCCGGGGCAACTGACTTGTCAACCCCAACTGTGACCTCTGTGGTCAACCCTGGTGTTACTCTGGCTATTTTGGGAGGACCGCTCAGTCACCATGAGTGCTTAGAGAAATTTGCTGGGGTGAACAAGAGATGGCAGCAAAAGATGCTGTTCTACTTGACCATGCTGAACTTTGCAAAGGTTTTGAGTGAGGATCCTTTAGCCGTGACAGAGTATGATCTAGACAAGCAGAAAGTCATGGCACTTGACACATGGAAGTAGACATACTATCTTTGCCGAAATTATGTGTTCAACAGCTTGGCAGACTCACTCTACAGTGTGTTTTGTGCCAAGAGCTCAACAAAGGAGTTATGGGAATCTTTGGACAAGAAATATAGGACTGAGGATCCCGGGGCAAAGAAATTTGTCGTTGGCCAATTCTTGGACTTTAAAATGATACATTCAAAAACTGTGATAAGCGAAGTCTAGGAGTTCCAAGTGATCTTCCATGAAATTCATGCTGAGGGGATGCCGTTGAACGAGTCATTCTAAGTTGCTATGATCATTGAGAAACTTCACAATGGTTGGAAGGACTTCAAGAACTACTTAAAGTACAAGCGCAAAGAAATGTCAGTTGAAGAGCTGGTTGTCCGACTTCGAATTGAGGAGGATAATAGAAAGAAGTGAGAGAGTGCCTCCTTTGTGAAGGCCAATGTCATTGAACATGCAAATCTTTTGGGGTGATGAAGAAGCCTCCTGTGAAAAAGGGCTCAAAGCTAGGACCAAGGGGTGGTGTTGCAAAGAAGCCGGCATACAAGCCGCAGGAACCTGGTTATCGGTTCTTAGGGAAGTGCTACAACTATGGTAGCGAGAGGCATTGGGCTAGTGACTGCCGCAAGCAGAAGAAGTCATACAAGACCAAACCTCGTGCTCATATGGCAGATATGCAAGAGCAATCCCATGATGAGGATGACATGCTCTTGTCTGCCGTTGTCTCTGAGGTGAATATGGTGGGTTCAAACCCAAGAGAATAGTGGATTGATACTGGGGCTACACGCCACATCTACTTTGAGAAGAAGTTGTTTACAACTTTCAAGCCGGTTACAAATAGTGAGAAGTTGTTTATAGGAAACTCTGCTACTTCAATTGTTGAGGGGAAATGAAAGGTGGTCCTAAAGTTGACCTCAGGAAAGGAGCTGACCTTAAAAGAAATCCTATATGTTCCGGACATTCGTAAGAATCTTGTCTCAGGATCTCTTCTCAGCAAACATGGTTTTGGCATGCTCTTTGAGTCTGACAAGGTCATTTTAACTAAGAGCGGAGTGTATGTGGGTAGGGGTCATATGTTTGAGGGTATGTTTAAACTCAATGTAATGACTGTTATCCCAAAGATGAATAAAGATGCATCTTCTTCTGCTTACATGCTTGAGTCTTCCAATTTTTGGCATGGTAGACTAGGACATGTGAACTTTGAATCTTTATGTAGATTAATCAAGTTAGATCACATACCATCTTTTAAGATTAATCCAAAACACAAGTGTGAAACTTGTGTTGAAGTGAAATTAACAAGATCTTCGTTTCATTCAATTAAAAGAAGTTTAGAGTTGTTGGACTTAGTGCATAGTGATGTGTGTGACTTAAAGTTTATACAATCACGTGGTGGCAATAAATATTTCATCACTTTTGTTGATGATTGCACTAAGTATTGTTATGTGTATTTGCTCAAAAGCAAAGATGAGGCTGTTGACAAGTTTGTTTTTTATAAGAATGAAGTTGAGAATCAATTAGGCTGCAAGATTAAGGCTTGAAGAAGTGATCGTGGTGGTGAGTATGAATCACTGTTTATTGAAATTTGTGCTCAATCCGGGATTATCCACCAGACCACGACGCCTTATTCTCTTCAGTCAAATGGGATTGCTGAGCGGAAGAATAGGACGCTAAAGGAGATGATGAATGCAATGTTGTTAAATTCTGGATTGCCACAAAACTTGTGGAGGGAAGCAATTCTCTCCGCGAATTACATTCTAAATAGAATCCCTCGGAAGAAAATAGACAAGACTCCATATGAATTATGGAAAGGCGGTAAGCCTTCTTATAATTTCCTATGGATGTGGGGAAGTCTTGCAAAAGTGGTGATACCTACACCTTAGGATAGGTCCGAAAACCATGGATTGTATATTCATTGGTTATGCTCAGAATAGTAATGCATATAGGTTTCTTGTATACAAGTCTGATATTTTAGATATCCACAAGAATACCATAATGGAGTCAAGGAATGCATCTTTCTTTGAAGACATATTTCCTTGCTAAACCCGAGGAGATGATCAAAGTTCTGAGAATGAACTTGAAGATGATCAAGATGATGATCAAGTAAATGAGCCAAGAAGAAGTAAGAGGGCTAGGATTGCCAAGTCCTTTGGCCCGGACTTCTTGACTTATATGTTAGGGGGAGAACCTTGAACTTTCCATGAAACTATGACTTCACCAGAAAGTCCCTTATGGAAAGAAGCTATTAAAAGTGAAATTAACTCCATCTTAAAGAACCATACTTGAGAGTTGGTTGATCTACCCCCAGGCAGTAAGGCCTTAGGGAGTAAGTGGATCTTTAGAAGAAAGATGAAGGCTAATGGGTTAATTGATAAATATAAAGCTAGGCTAGTTATCAAAGGATACAAGCAGCGAGAAGGCCTGAATTACTTTGATACGTATTCACCTGTGACAAGGATTACATCCATTCGCATGGTGATTGTGATAACCGCTTTATGTGGTCTAGAGATACATCATATGGATATAAAGATAGCTTTCTTAAATGGAGATTTAGATGAAGAAATCTACATGAAACGACCTGAGGGGTTTTCAGCTCCAGGGAAACATGAGAAAGTCTGTAAGCTTGTCAAATCATTATATGGTTTGAAACAAACGCCTAAGCAATGGCATGAGAAGTTTGACAACGCTATGTTGTCAAATGGGTTTAGAATCAATGAGTATGCAAGTGCGTATATGTTAAAGACACTAACAGAGGTTATGTCATTTTGTGTCTATACGTAGACAACATACTCATGGTTGGTAGTAATGATGAAATGGTTCAAACTACCAAGAGATTGTTAAACTCTAAGTTTGACATAAAAGATATGGGCCTTGCAGATGTCATTCTAGGTATTAAGATTACCAGAACATCTAGTGGTATTGTACTTTCTCAGTCTCACTATGTTGAGAAGATACTTGAGAAATTTGTTAAATCAGATACAAGTGTGTTTAGGACACCGGTAGACGTGAGTCTACATTTGACCAAGAATAATGGTGAGAGTGTTTCTCAGCTAGAATATTCTCGGGTCATTGGAAGTTTGATGTATCTGATGAGTTGTACAAGGCCGGATATAGACTACTTGTTAGTAGGCTTAGTAGATACACGAGTAATCCAAATGCCACTCATTGGAGAGGCATTATGCATGTGTTAGGTTATCTACGCTACACTTGGGATTATGGACTGCATTATACCAGATACCCAGCGGTACTAGAAGGGTATAGTGATGCTAACTGGATATCTGATATAAAGGACTCCAAATCCATTAGTGGTTATGTGTTTACCCTTGGAGGGGGCAGCTGTGTCTTGGAAGTCTTCCAAGAAAACATGTATATCGAGATCAACGATTGAATCTGATTTTATTGCTTTTGATAAAGTAACTGAAGAAGCTGAATGGCTTCGCCAGTTCGTTGAGGATATTCCACATTGGCCAAAACCTGTGCCTGCTATCCGTATTCATTGTGATAGCCAATCGGTGATTAGACGGGCTGTAGCTCGACTGTTCGTGTTCCTTTCGAATACGACTAGCCCTACAGTTTAGACTCCCGTGGTTCCGAATCTGATTCCACAAGTGCAATGTGAAATAGAAAAACACAAAAGAGTCCAAATCTGGCAAATCTTTTGAAAAATCAATTTTGAATAAAAAATGCCAAAAATGGACTGCTTTGCCAGATACAGAGTCGCTACCTAAATATTTTTGAAAAATTTAGGAAACCCATGATTCGTGCCAAAGGCCACGTGTCCGTTATCACTAAGATTGTCTCGGCTTGGAAACTTAGGTACGAAAGGGGAAGGTCATGAATTGAGCACCCCACTCGCCCGATCAAAAATCGGTCTCTACTAATCATGATGTGAATCTTATTTACATTATATGCTCTTGTTCCGGTTATAAGGCTAACATTACTATGTGTTGTACACAAGTATAGACTAATTTGAAAAAATTGGAACATTTTGATTCATGTTTGTTTGAAAATTATTTGAATATGTATCACTTGAAAAAGTGATCTCATACGCACATTTACTCAAATTATTCAAATTCAAGCAATTAGCCTTCATCCAAATGCATTCAAGTAGATATATCAATTAAGCACTTAACCTCATGGTATTCACGCTTCTCATGGCAAGAATCACACGCATGCGGTATGCTAAAGTACAAAAATGCTCAGCTTGTACTCCAAGGCAAGCCAAAAGAAACAAAAGAGTTAGAAAATATGCATGCCCCTAGTTAATACAACATAACTAATGCAACACATGTAATGATGCAATTAATAGGCTCTGCTACTAATTATGACATGCAAATCAATTTGGAAGCATGCGGTTCAAACACGTATTCAACGAAGTAATAAATGGCAATGCTTGTTTGAATGATGAACCAAGCCTCGATGCATGCAAGACAAGTGGATGCAAATCATAGGAAATGCTAAAAGAAACATGATAGTCTAAACTACCCATCATAAACGAGTAAATAAAAGGGAGAAAGACGTGGAGTTGGAAGACATACACATTATTACAAGTTTTGCCCTCGTGTAGGAGGGTCCGAATGAATGTCTGAATGTCCGAATAAACTAACTATTACAAATTCGAATAAATGAATTAAAGAGAAAAGCTAGCTATCTACTTTATTACAAATTCTAATGAATACCAAAGAAATTAACTAGCTATAACAATTATAAATAAAAAATGGCTACACCAATGTTAATTAAGTACAACAATAACAATTAATTACAACAACAATAATTAATGATTAATCATCAAACAAGGATGCACAAAGCTCGCATGCACAGCGTCTAGAAACTGCTCTGTTTGCCCAGACCATTCTGTTTCACCTTCAGCCACTATCCTCTGTTTTCTGCAAAACATGCTGCTGACCAAACATTGGAGCCCGGCTGGGCCCAAATAAGGCCGGTTGTGCCCTATTTTTGTGAAAAGCCCTATTTTTGTGCTCTGAAGGGAAAACAGTGCAGACAGAGTTATTCTGAACTCTGTTTGTCCCTTCTACTCTTCTCTGTCATGGAAAGCCTCAAGAGAAGAACGAAATCATTTCCAAAACCATCAATGAGCAAATTGATTGTTTGATGAGTTAGGACATGATTTTGGACGAAAATTAATGAATGCAATGAATCAATAACTACCCCCTCCTATTATGGAGTAAGCTCAAAGAGGGAGGTAGAAACGTTTCAAGGCTCATCGAAACATCATGAATTGATGTAAGACGACCCTTGACACAATAGACTCGGCATAACTTCCGGCCGAATCCAAAAAATATGACTCATTTTCTTATATGGGTTGGTTCATTTTAACAATTTTTTTAGACTTTTCCATTATTTAGTCCATTTGTCCAAGATAACGATTAATTCCTCTAAAGATTACGTCCACTAAATGAGAAGCATGTCAAGCGGGAAGTGATTCTCAACATGAAAGAGAGACCATGCCCTTGGCGATGAACCTCCGTAGAGATTAAGCCATTAAGCATAGATCTCTAGCTCATGTTTTGAACAACCATTGACCAGTTGAAACAACTCTCAAATGAAAGAAATGAATGGTAAGTTGATTATTGAAATGAGGCTCTTAACATGGAAATTAAATAAAGAAAGGCCAAGAACAACATACAACAAGCTATATATGCGAACTTATGAGACAACAAGCAAACTAATCAAAGCATGAACTAATTAAACAAATTAGGACAGCTCTAAAACAACCTCTAATAAGTGAAAAACAGTGGCTCAAAGTGCATGAAAAGAGCCCAAAAAAGCTAAACTATAAGCAAAGAAAGTAAGGCTAGTAAGCAAAAACAAAGAGGGGTGGCTAACCCCTTCACTTTTGAAACCTCAAAGCATGATTTTTAGCCACTTTTAAACTCTGAAAATCAGTTTGAAAGGTCAAAGAAAAGAGTGTAGAGACAAAGGTTGAGCTATGAAGTAAGGTGTAAGAGATGGTGTCAACCTCTTTACCCTTTGGTAGCTATTCAAACCCAAGTTTCAACACTCGAACTAGGATCAAAACAATACAAAGACACAAGAAATGGGTAGAAAGTGATAGAAAATGAAAGTAAAAGCAAGAGCCACAAGCTTATACCTCTCAAATGGACTAAGCTTTGGTTGTTGATCAAATTCAATCCTAACACACTCTCAAGCTTGAATTGTACTCCTCAAGGTTTAACCAAGGTTCCAAGGTTAAGGTTTGAGGGTGTGTATGGAGTATGGAGATGGCTTAAGGGTGGTAAGCTTGCTCAAATATGACTTGCACAAGAAGAAGGAGATTTCAATATGTGTTTAGGCTCTTTTTAAATTGTTTAACCCTCAAAACAGAGGTATAACCTCGTTTTTATACAATTTGAGCAAAACAAGTCGGAAATATCTCAAAAAATGAAAAGTTGGCGGGCTCCCGCCAAGAACAGTGTTTATTGCCATCAAGGCACAGCCGGCCCCAAATGGCCACGGCCGATCCTCAATGAGGCACGACCAGGCCCAAAAGTGTTCCCTTGTTTCTCTGTTTTAAGCTCAATGTAGGGTAGCACAAGGTTCAAAAATAAAATTCAGGGGTTCGATTAGTGTAGATATGAAAGGTTTGAATTTGTTTTGAGCGCCCGACCTTGGTTGAGAAGGCGAATCATGTACAATACTATTTTCATCATCGAGTGTACAGGACAAAACGCACAAGTCTTGCGGGGTAGTCAAAAATGGGGTGTCTACAAGGGCACAGAGTCATATGTATAATGGAAAGTCTAGACATATCCATCGTAGACATAATTCCATATGACAACTACTCTCTAATGGAGTTGTCTCTCTAGACTATGTAAAGTCTAAGGACAACATTGCAGATCCGCTAACCAAAGGGTTAACTCGAGAGTTAATAGAAATGTCGTCAAGAGGAATGGGGTTAAGGCCTTTAGTAATGTTACCGGAATGGAAAACCCAACCTAGTTGACTGAAGATCCCAAGATCTATGTTCAAAGGGACAACCTGATTTTGTGTAATGGGTATGTCACTGAAGAGGTAAATTCTCTTGCCTATTCCTTTGTACAGTGATACCTAGTGGGGGTGGAAGGTTAAGCTAATGCTTTTAATGACCTAAGTCATATGAATAGTTAACCGTGGTATAATGCGATACCATATATAGGTCACCTATGTGAGTGCGAAGTTAGGCCTCTTTTTTAAGAATTGGTAAGGCCGAATTCTTTAAACCCACTCACTGAACCAGGTTACTATTCCAGGGCTATACCGGACACACTAGTGAGAACAAGAACAATGGTTGGACTAACTCCTGTGTGAGGTCTATTGTCTCGATTTACACAAACGGCAGAACAGTTCAAGACATCACATTCATTGGTCAACCAGTAAATCTGATAGACTTTCACTACGAAAGGTTCAAGGCCAATAGCTACATTTTCTGATGCAGGGTTAGTCTATGTGCTCTCTCTCCGAGTCTTTGTTGTAAACGTTGTCCGTTTTCTTTATTCGGTCAATTTTTATTCATGTGGGGGATTGTTAGAAAAAAAATGATTTTTTTGTGACTTTAATGTGAAATTAAAGTAGGTCCCAACCATTGGTTGAGGTAGGATTAAATGGGTTTAGATTCTTTGTAACAAGGTCTTTACACCACAAAAATAATGACCAAAAACCATTAAGAATTGAATGAGAAATTGTCTCATAAAGATGGCCTTATGAATGAGGTATTGAGAATTGTGTATAACTACCAATCCCACATTGATTGTAGAGGAAAGTTTTGATGGGTATTTAAACTTCAAGATTATGAGAAGGGTATGACCCTTTGGGGCATCCAAATTTTTCAAAGGAAGAGAGGCATGGATACTTTAAGGATGGATACTTGAAGGATGGGCATGGGCCAAGACTATGGTCCAAGTTGGTTATGGCAAAGCCGGCCCCCACCCGGATCGGGCCAGGTCCAGGTCTGTGATCTGTGGGTTGTGGGTCGTGGATCTTGGATATTGGGACTTGGGCTTGGGCTTAAGGATTGAGACTTGAGACTTTGAGGCTTGCTGGAATGGGTTAGGTTTGGGCTAGGCCGGATTGGTGGTCCACCAACCTATTCTTTTTGGGCCAGGTCTGCTACAGGCCCAAGTCTGTTGTAGAAATGTATATACACATATGTGTATATTGTGTGTAACTCACACTTTGAATTCCCATCAGTTTTGTGCATTACTCCAGCAGTTTTGCAGGAGTAATGGCCTGCCTTAGTGGCTAGCCTTGATGGCTGGAAGCTCCTCTCTCACCCATTGTGTATAAAAAGAGACCTATCTCCCTTGGTTTAGTACAGACCTTTGGTTTGGTACAGAATTTTTTGGTTTCTAATCATATAGTCAGTTTGCTTACTATTATAATATTTTTCCTGTGAGAGAGAGTGTTGCCCTTGTCAGTTCGCCAAGCTAACAGAAGGTGTTTCTGCGTTAGCCGGTTTAAACCATCTTATCCTGGGAGACAGAAGTCGACGTTCCTCCAGTACCCACGGTGAGGCGGTTAATATGTTTTAACGACACTATGGTAACACACAGAATTTGGTTTGATTTCTTATTTTTAATATTTCGATTAAATATTTATTTCTGTTAATCATGTTTCTTGTTTCTTGCTCTAGAATGTAATTTGTCAAATATAGATTTATTGGATGTTCTATGATTTCATTTGTCATAGAATCTATGTATCTTATTTAGTTGTACAATTTAGACAACAATTTTGTTAAAAATTTAAAGATGGAATAATAGAAAAGGGACATTGTAGCTTGCTTTTCATGCTCCTCGGAGGGATTTAGTCTCCTCAAATACGATAGCCCTACAGTTTGAACTCCTGTGATTTTGAATATGATTTCACAAGCGCAATGCGAAATAGATAAATACAAAAGAGTCAAAATCTGGCAAATCTTTGAAAAATCGATTTTCAATCAAAAATGCAAAAAATGGACTACTTTGCAAGATTTCAGAGTCGCTACCTAAATATTTTTGAGAAATTTAGGAAACCTGTGACTAGTACCGAAGGCCACATATACGTCATTACCAAAGTGTCCTGGCTCAGGAACTTAGGTATGAGAGGGGAAGGTCATGAATTGAGCACACCACTCACCCGATCAAAGATTGGCTTCTATTAATCATGATGTATTTTTTTTTTATGTACATTATATGCTCTTGTTCTGACTAATATGCTATCTTACTATATGATGCACATAAGTATAGACTAATTCGCAAAATTTGTAACGCTTTGATTTCATGTTTGTTTTGAAAAGAGTTTTGAATACATGTCACTTGAAAAAGCGAGCTCGTATGTACATTTAATCAAATCATCCCAACTAAAACAAATGGCCTTCATCCACAGGCATTCAAGAGATATATCAACTAAGTACGTAGCGTTATGGTATTATGCTTGACATGACAATAATCGCACGCACGTAATATGCTAAAACAAAAAATGCTTACCCTAAATATTCGAGGCGAGCCAAAAAAAAGAAAATAGTTAGAAAAGATGCATGATTCTAAGAATGCAACATGGCTAATGCAACACATTTAACATGCAATTAATAGGCTCGGCTACTACCATGGCATGTGAGTCAATTTAAGGCACGCGACAAAGTACGCATTTGAGTAAGGAATTTGAAATTGACATTGATTAGTATGATGAACCGAACCCTTATCCATGCAAAGTGAATGGATACAAGTCATGGAAAATGCTAAGGAATTGTGGTGCTACATGCAATCCATCATAAGCTAGTAAATAAAAGGGAGAAAGAAATAGGAGTTGGAAGACATGCACAAATTATTACATATTCGCCCTCATGTAAGAGGGTCCGAATGAATGTCCGAATTAAACTAACTAATACAAATCCAAATGAACGAATTAACTACACTAACTAATTATTACAAATTAGAATTAAACAAACTAATTACAACACATTTATTAATCTATGAGCAACTAACTAGGTTAACTAGCTATTATAAACTCAAAGGAATTTAACTAATTAATTACAATACACCAATTAATCTAAGAGCAATTAAGCAAATTAAATCAAACGGGAGTCAAAAAACCACGCGTGCAACCGAGAACACCCTCTTTGTCACTCCTTATCATGAAATTGATAAAGGGAAGAGTATAATCGGTCCACAAATCATCAATGGTTGCAAGGTTGTTGCGTGATGATCTATGGATTGATGAGACAAAGGCTCAATGAATGAAAAGAAAAGACCAACAAAACCTCATTCCTATCATGGAGTTACCTCAAGGGAAGTGATAGACATTGATTCTTGAACCATTAACATCACTAAGAGTATGTAATGATTCAAGACTCAATAGGTTCAATTAACGTCCGATTGAACCCAACTTGATTTTATTATCTTGAACCTTTTTAAGTCCAATTTTATTAGCCCTTTTTATTTACCTTTCCATTTTTTAATCATTTTAGTCCAAAAGTGATGAGTGCATCCACTAATAAAGAGAAGTGTCAAACAAGAAGCCGTTCTTGGCATGAGAGAGATGTAATGCCTTGGTAATGAACCTCCGAAGAGATTAAACCATTAAGCATGAAAGGTCTCTTTTGCATGCTTTAAATAACAATTGTTTGAACCAACTCTTAAACAAATAAAACCAAGAAAGATGAGAGAGCGCAGATATGGTTATTGCAAGTGTGAGTACATGTATGAAAGCTATGAAATAAATGCTATCAACTCAAATAGGTTGGTGTCTAAGGCCTAAATCACCAAACCTATGAGGACTTACAACAACACAAGCCTAATATTCAAAGCATAAACTAAATAAACACACTAAAACAGTCCTAAAAATAGCAAAACAGTGCTGGAAAATCAGTTTGAAAAGCTTAAAAAAAAATGAGCAAAAATGAGAGAGAATTGAAACTAGTAAGCAAGCCATAAGGAGGGGTGGCTAACTACTCCATTTTTGGACCTCAAAACCACATGTTTAAGCCTTTTAAAACTTTGAAAAATAGTGGCCAAAAGTTGAGAAACAAGTGGGAAATACAAGGATAAAAGCTTATGGAATAAGGTTTAAAGAAGGGTGGTTAACCCCTCCAACCTTGGTAGCCTTAAATCACAAGTTTTAGCCCACCAACAGTCCAAAAATAGTATGAAAACAACAAGAAAATAGAGGTAAGAAGTAGTATAAGGATAGCCAAAGTTATACCTCTTGCAGAGGAGTGACTCTTTTACTCACAAACCAACAAGTGATCACCCTTAAGAGCTGAGATTCTAGCTTAAGAACCTCAGCAAGGAGTCTCACATTTTTGGTCAAGGAAGTGTTTGTGTAGTGTATGTATGTTGCAAGATAGAGAGGGAGAGTGCTTAGCAAGTCTTTAAGCTTTGGAGAATTTTTCTAACCTAAAACCATAAGGGATGGTCAGGTGTATATAGAAAAATAGATTGCTATCTCAGAAATATTTGTATTAAGCCAACCGGTGCAGTGCATGTACATGGGGGAACAGTTGGCAACAAATATCTATTATGTCGGGAAACCTGGCTGGGCAACCATGTACGAGACGACTAGCCACCAATTTTTGGCCAGCCGGCCACTTGTTGGCCAGTAGACCTCTGGGTGGTTAGGTTTGGAAACATTAGGTTTTGACTCAAAAGAGGTGCAAGGTTTGTAGGTTCTAAAACTCAAAACCGAGGCTTCTTGCTGAAGAAATTGAGCGTTTGCATAGTGTACTAATTCATCATCGAGTGTTCACCATAAGGTGCCCAAGTCTTAAGGGCGGTTAAAAGTTGAGTGTCTACAGACATTGATACTTGTGTACGAACCAAAGTGGGATTTGAGTAAAAGTACAGAGGGTTGACTATCACGATTTCATGTGTAGGGACCAAATTCGGATTTGACCAAAAGTGTACGGGGTTGACTGTCATGATTTCATGTGTAGGGGTTAAAGTGAGATTTTGTGCAAAATATATGAGTGCAAAGTGTGATTTACCCTTATTTCTATTTCTTACGAGAAATTATGAAGTTGGGTGAGGGATGATTTCATTTTAGTTCTTGCACTTTTGCCATTTGATATAATTTTTGTTTTTAAACTACAAGACTTAAAGAAGAAGTTGGGATTATTATTATATGTAGGTTGATGGTGCAAATATATATATTTTTTAAAAACTATATATTAAGTTTAAGGGGCAAGTATTTTGGTCAATAAATTAGACACATTGGTTAGGATTACTAACATAGTCCAAATCAACAAGACGTGTTATTTTGGGAAGATGGTTAAAGTCATCTTCCAACTTTTAACCCATTTTGGGTCACATCATTTCTCATATTTTTTACATATTTTTTCAAAAAAAGTCAAAAAAAAGCCAAAAAGCTAATTTTTAACCATCTTTCCAAAACAATCCACTAGGAAAAAAATTTGGTTACATATTTTTGGAGTATTTCCATGGAATTGACTGGATTTAAAGACCACCAGGCATCACATAATCACTGCATGACTTAAGATTAGACAAATTAATTATGATAAAGTTTGACAAAAATGTCTTCACTCTATACTACTACCCTCTTTATATTCTTTCATATTTCATTTTATGAGCTCTACTCAAGGTGTATATTGATAATTTAAACCGTTCATCTTATAAACCTTGTGGTGAAGATCATTTGTACAAAAAATCAATTTTATTGAATATCAATAAATAGATAAACAAATTGCATTTTATTTTATAAAACAGATTATTTAAATTTAAATCGATACATGCTGTCTATTTAAAAAAATAAAATGTAATTTTTTTCTATGATAAAATTGATTTTTTACATGACTCATCTTTATTGATAAGTTTATGAGAGAAACGATTTGAATCATCATTGTAGACTTAGAATGGGACTCATAAAATAAAATATGAAGAAATATGGAGGATAGTAATATAAAGAGAGCCATTCCTCTCTCAATTATAATGCATTAATTAGCTCACGACATTGTTGTCAGTATTCTTATTGTTACTCTTCTTCTTCTTATCATTATTGTTGTTGGTGTTAGGCTTATGTATAAATCCGTCAAGCAATAAAATTTGTGTACTTTTTCCTTCATTACTCATTTGAGTTAAGTGATTTCATGAGAAATAATAGAAGCCCATGGGTGTTTATCCCATATCACTTCATGAGGAAATCACACTCCACTATATAAGTTGACTAACTCCTTCAAATTAGTACAAGGCTTTTTTCTAAGGGAAGAATAAAGCCATGAGGGTACGCCCAAAGTAGATGATATTGTACTAATGGGGGGTTGGCTGTTTCATTTGGTACCATCTGTGGGAACTTCCTTCTCAGACAGCCAGTCAACTGGGGACCTATGTGAAAACCTATTGAGTGTCTATCCCACATCGCTTCGTGAGGGTACGCCCAAAGCGGACAATATTGTGCTAATGGAGGGTTGGCTGCTTCATTTGGCGCCGTCTATGGGAGTTCCCTTCTCAGGAAGCCAGTCAATTGGAGACCTATGTGGGAGCCCAATGGGTGTCCATCCCACATCGCTCTGCTCCGTGAGGAAACCATACTCCATTGCATAAGTTGACTAACTCCTTCAAATTAGCACAAGGCCTTTTCTTAAAAGAAGAACAAAGCCGTAAGGGTACGCCCAAAGCGGACAATATTGTGCTAATGGAGGGGTTGGCTGCTTCATTTGGCACCGTCTGTGGAAACTCTCTTCTCAGGAAACCAGTCAACTGGGAACCTATGTGGGAACCCAATAGGTGTCCATTCCACATCGCTCCGTGAAGAAACCACACTCCACTACATACGTTGACTTACTCCAAATTAGCACAAGGCATTTTCCTGAAGCAACCAACTCCTCATTGGCACTATATTGTCCGCTTTGAGCGTACCCTCACGGTTTTGTTCTTCCCTTAAGAAAAGACCTTGTGCTAATTTAACACAATATTGTCCGCTTTGGACATACCCTCACGGCTTTGTTCTTCCCTTAGGAAAATGCCTTGTACTAATTTGAAGGAGTTAGTCAACTTATGTAGTGGAGTGTGGTTTCCTCATGGAGCGATGTGAGATGGACACCTATTGGGCTCCCACATAGGTCCCCAGTTGACTGACTTCCTGAGAAGAAAATTCCCACAGACGATGCCAAATGAATTAGCCAGCCCCCATTAGTACAATATTGTTCGCTTTAGACGTACCCTCACGGCTTTGTTCTTCCCTTAGGAAAAGGTCTTGTGCTAATTTGAAGGAGTTAGTCAACTTATATAGTGGAGTGTGGTTTCCTCACGAAGCAATATGGGATGGACACCCATTGGGCTCCCACAAAAATAATGACACAATTTTTTTATACATGTTTTATAAATAATTTTTGGTAACATGCTCTCTTCGGATACATGTTGAAGTGCTTAAAAGAATTATACATTATGTATGAAAATGAATACAATGAAAAATGTATAATATTTTGAAAAAATTACCATTCAAGAGAAATTTTAAAAATTATAACACATTAGTGAAGGAGTTATATAATTTTAATTATTGATATTTATAATATTTACTATTTTTAAAAAAAAAAAATCACTTATGTATAATTCTTCCTAATATTTTTAGGTGTACTAATATGTCTCTTAAAAACAAATGTTAACAAGACCATATCTATAAATATATTATCAATGGTGTTTGGGAACTTGGTTTCCAAATTTTTTTCTCATTTTTTTCACTAAAAGACAAAAGTTTTGCAAAACCAAAAAAAACACATCCAAACAAAATATCACATCCAATCCCATAATCATTTCACTTTTTCTCTCACAAACATCACATCCAACCACAAAAAAACTCAACTATCTTTCCAAACACTAAAAATTTTTTATCCAATAATATCCCACAACTAAAAACATCTACATAAAAACCTATTTTCCAAACACCCACAAAATTTCTCACTTCAAAATCTCTCTATTTCTCTCATTTTCTTCCGTCAAATAAACAATCTTCGCAAATATATATATATATATATATATAATATCTAAAGAAGCATATTAGATTTTAACTTTGTCTGCACTTTTTAATTTTGTTTTCTTTTGTACTGCCGTCCTAACAATGGTAACTAACTTTTTTTCTTTTCTTTTTTTTTTTCTTTTTTTTTTTTTTTTTTTATAATTTGTTTTTACATGATGCCGCTGCAAGCGCAGGCACCCAGTCAGCAGAACAAATTGATAGGTTAATATATGTGATTGCAAATGTACAATAACTAATTTAAGAGTAGAGAACATTTATGAAACTTTTCATAATATTTCTTTCTTAATGTCTAATATTATTTATATATATATATATATATGGAGAAGAACTTCTTTCAGTCCAAAATCTAGATTGGAGGAGACTGTTTGGCCCGTAGCGCTCACCATGAGCCACATTTCGATAATTCAAACCATTTATTTTGTCAGGCACTTCGTGTATTTAATTCACAAAAAAAATTAGATTGATTTGATAACCGCAACTTGTTTAATTTATTATTTTGTCATAAAAAAAATATATTTTATTTTTTAAAAGCAAAATTATAGCTCATTTTTTTCAAAAAAAATATAATAAATTGAACAAGTTACAGTTATCAAATCAATCTAATTTCTTGTGTAGATAAAATACATAAAATATTTAACAAAATGAACGATTTGAATCATGAAAATGAAATCTTAATGAGCTTCATGAGCCCACAGGTATTCCCTTCTTCCCTCTTAGTTTCAGTACCTATTTGTTCTTGGTTTCTCAATATGTATGCATGTAGGATAGTTCTTACCGCATGATCATTATTTAACTCATGTAATTTCTTCATTTTATTAACTTTTTCACATTTCTCTGACATGTTCTCTCTATCTTTTTAGAACATCATATTTTTAGGCTTATTTTAATCATATAGTAATCATGCATGGCTCGGTTTGATCATCATAGGGGTGTTCACAGATTGGTTCTGTGCAGTTCGGATGTGGCTCGGTTTGATCATCGTAGAGGTGTTCACAAATCAGTTCTGTGCAGTTCGGATGACGGATTAGACCCGCTTGATGGGATATGGGTTGGGAAAAATGGAACCGCATCCGCTCGCAGTGCGGGTTGTGGATTGAACAGGTGAGTCATGCGATTGTGCGGACAGTTGTAGGCGGTTTGTGAATTAGATTTTTTATTTTTTTATTTTTGGGCTTTTGTGTTGGGGCCTTCCCACTTTTTGAAGCCATAAAAAAAACAAACATAAATAATTTTTTTTGCACTTTGAATATGTATATAACAAACAAAGACACAAAAAAACAAGACAAACATTTTTTTTTATTATTATTCAACCTAGCTTTATCATATTGTCACGACCCAAACCCGCCCCTATGGGTTTAGTACCGTAACCGGCCAGTAATCCGAGATTATCGAAGGCCTGCTTAATAGTAATACAGTAAAACAGAGTACATGGGCATGGCGGAAGCCATTACAGTAATAAAACAGTGTCCAATGAGCTATGACAGTCTGTATGCAAAAGGATTTTTCATACATACACATATATACGGTACAGAGCTGTATGCACAATATTTACCATCATACAAAACAGGGGCCTAATCCCCATAAGACAGTACAGTAACAGTCAGTCTATACAGTCACTATAAACAGAACAGAAGGGGGGAAACTAAAACACCCCATAGCCTAAGCTTGGCAGGCTCGGAACCTCGTAGTGAGGCACAGTGGTTGGCTTGACAAAACTGGAGTTTACCCCGACGCTTCTAGCATTGGTCCGGTGCCTGTACACCTGCATATATATGTGAGCAGTGAGCTAAAGTCCAGTGAATAACATAATGCGTAAAGAGGTTTAGAATGAATGTCCTTACAGTAATGAAAACAGTTCATTAAATCAGTATATCAGTTATTCAGTACAGTAAACAGTCATATGTGGTACATCCATTAGCATAACAGTAACAGTAGGTCTTAAAAGACCGAACAGTAAATGATGGCCATCAATCAGTAAACAGTAGTGGTTCCAAAGAGGGAACCGACAGAGATCTCTGTAACAGTAACAGTCAGTAACAGTAATTGTTAAGGATGCCACAATACAGTTCAGAATATAGGGCATACATTCATTCAGTTAACAGTATCAGTTCAGAAAACAGTATAGTTCAGTATTCAGAAGATAATCATTTTGAACATATCTTTACACAATTGTTACTCACAGAGTTCTGGGCTACGGTAAGCTAGAGCATCTCCTCGAAATGCCAACCCTAAACAGTACAGAATGAGCACACACTAAGCTACACAGTTGGGAAGGATAATAATAATTTCATCCCTAATTGCCTCGGTGTGTTCTACATCTATATCCTCGTTAAGATGTCTTAAACTAGGCTTAAGAATGCCTAGGATGGGATGAGAATACAAAGATGTATTCAGAAAACATTTTTAGAATTTTCAGAAAAACAGAGTCCCGCTCGAGCGCAGGTTTCCCCGCTCGAGCGGACATGCAACAAAGGTCTCCGCTCGAGCGTAAAATCCACCACTCGAGCGGACCAAAAATTACTGGATGCTCAAAAATCACACTCGATCGGGCGCTCGATAGCCACTCGAGCGCAAGACACAAGGTCCCGCTCGAGCGCCAAATACTCCGCTCGAGCGGACTGTATTACAGTGCAAAGTACTGGGAGCTCGAATTTCTCGCTCGAGCGCTACTTTCCCCGCTCAAGCGGAAGTGCAAAATCTGGAAAACCCAGATTGCACCTTCAAGCCAAAAACCAAGTTTAAATGCATCAAATTCGACTCTCTTGGGCTAATTTTCTGGAAAACACTTGCAAACACATAGAACAACATGATCCAAAGATCAATTTGATAAATCAAAGCCCAAGGGTGTTTAATTAAATCCATTTTCAAACCCAATTTTCATGAACATGCTACAAACATGACATGCATGGATTTAAACCATTTCAAAACTTCAAAACATGCTCTAATAAGCTTAAATCTTTCAAATTCAAGATGAAATCATGGACTTAACATAATTATGAGCATGCATGTAACATTTAGCCATGAAAACAACTTAAAACTCAACAATCCAAACATGCATACATGAATTAAGCTATAATTCCACACTATTGAACCAAATCATGCCTTAGATCACTAAAGACCCATGATTCATGCAAGAATAAATTCAAATGCACAATAAGGAAGGTTAATGATCTACCTTAGGTCTCCAATGTAAGATACACAAGCTCAAAATGTGATCTATACTTCAATTCCTTCAAGTTTCAACCAAAATGACAAGATGAACTCAAGTTCTCCCCTCTCTCTCTCTCTCCAACGGTTATAACAAGAAGAATGGCTGAACAAGAGATGCATCTAAGTGTAATAAGGCTCAATATAATAATAAACAAAGGCCCACTCACAATGGCAATTTGGTAGATAAGGCAACTTATGCAATTTAGCTTATTTTATTCTAATTTAATCATACAAAATAAATTTCCAATTAATTACACCATAAAATCACATAAATTCTCATGATCCTAAATCATCAATCAATTTCAGATTCGGCCGCCGATAAGGCCTTCAATTTGCAATTTAAACATATAAACATGAACAGATAATCATATAGTCCAACAGATAGAAAATGCATTTAAACAAATACAGTTAATCAATCAGTTTCAGATTTCAGTCAGTCAGTTCAGTATTTTGTTTACTTCAGTCATCAATCATAATCAGTCTCGGTTTAACAGGAATCAGTGATCATTCGGTAAACAGTAGTGAGGGTTATTACACACATACAACAATGAAAACATTTTTTTTATTAAATAAACAAAGAAAAATGTTACAAGAGTGGGAACAAAAGTTTGCAAACCCACAACACAACCAGCAAAGCAAATCATAAATAAATGAAGATGGAGGATTCCAGATCTGGGATTCATACCTTCGAACAATGAAACATTTTTGTTTTGTTTTTTTTGTTCTTTGTTTTTTTTTTTTTTTTGTAGTTTCTATTTCTACATTTTCCAGATCTGGCATGTTCAAATCTGGTTTGCAATTGGGTGACGACGACTAGGAGAAGAGGAGGGAATGACGGCAAGCAAACAACGACATGGCTGCGTTGATGTGCGAGAGGTGATGGAGCGACGATGGAGTAAGAGCTGATCTGTGATAGACGACGACGATGGTAGAGAAGAGGAGAGAGATGGGTAAAATGGGTCGATTTTTGGGTAAAATGGAGAATTAGTAGAGATCAATTTTTTGATTGGATAAAATGGGTGTTTTCATTCAATGACCTTCCCCTTTTGTATCGTAGCTCTCGAACCTAAAATTCTTTGGTTATGATCAGGTCCTTAACTTAGTTTTTATTATTAAATGTTTCTTAATTCCCCTTTAAAAATTAAATAGCGACTCTTTGTTGGACAAAGCGAGTTGGTGTGGGAAACAAGCTTTAGACTCAAAAAAAAGTACGTCGCCCACAAATACATTACCAAATTCCTCATTAAAATCCAATTACATAACATAAGTGCGGAAGTAAGAGTACAAATGAGTGAATAAAAATATTCTCTCTTGTATTATACAAATGATGAAGCACATAATTACAACATATTACAATGCATGCCCTAAGGCTTACATCAAGATTTACAAATAAAATAATTACTACATTCTTGTTACATTACATGGGCGTTTCGCAAACAATCCATCGATATTTAAATTATAATAAAAAGAAATCCTCAATTCTTGAATCATGCATCCGATTCTACAGTTCAAAAAATAAAATAAAATTGTTTTACAACCGGGATAAATACAACGGTCTATTAGGGATTTACAATGATTCTAACCAATAACATTCTATAAATAAAATGATTATAAATGCTTACGTTATACATATATATATATATATATATAATGATGTCTTTTGATATCCAAAATATTTATATACATACATATATTTTTCAAAAGAAGTCCTCTTTTGCAATTTAAGAAAAAAAATTCCAACTATTTTTCAAAAGTGTTCTAGACCTTTATTACAATTTAAAAGCTTTAAATACATGAACAAACCCGACATCTTACAAATAATAGATGGCTTTAAACATTTTAAGGCTTTGTTTGAGAATATGTTATTTTAATAATTTTTTGACTTTTTATGAAAAATATGTAGACAAATAGAGAGAATGATGTGATAATTTATAATAATTTTTTAACTAAAATAATTACTCTCCAAACGAGGTCTTAAGTCATTAATAACATACTTTTCATTATCACCTTTATATCATTCTTCTAAATCATATTTTGGTCTGGGAATCCTCTTCCTATATATATATTCACTCTTGCCCATAGTTCTCATTCTCATCCCCAACCCAACCCAACCCAACCTTCTCTCTCTCTCTCTCTCGCTCTCTCTCTACTCTCTCAAAATAGAAAAACAAGAAATGGGTTCGACAGGAGAGAACAAAACAATACCCATGGAAGAAGCAGAGGAAGAAGAAGCATGTTTGTTTGCCATGCAACTAGCCAGCATCTCAGTCCTTCCCATGGTCTTGAAATCAGCCATAGAGCTCGACCTCCTCGAGACCATCTCTAAGTTGGCTAGCCCTGGTGGCTATGTGTCTCCCTCGGAGATCGCAGCTCACATCCCAACTCAGAACCCAGATGCACCCGTGATGGTGGATCGGATTCTCAGGGTGCTGGCGAGCTACTCTGTTGTAAAGTCTAGTGTCAGAGAGCTCCCCGGTGGAGGAGGGGTCGAGAGGCTCTATGGCCTTGCTCCGGTGTGTAAGTTCTTGACTAAAAATGATGATGGAGTTTCCATGGCTCCTCTTCTTCTCATGAGCGGTGAGAAGGTCCTTATGGAGAGTTGGTATATTCTTCTTCTGAACTTCTGTCTCTCATTTTCTTTTTCTTTTCTTTTTTTAAAGGGCAAATTATATTGGTAGCCTTGTAGCTCAATTTTGGTTCTTAATTTTAGAATTTTAGAAGAAAAATATTTATTGAGTTAAAAAATTTATAATTTTGCATATAAAACCAAAATACTGGGTTTTTTTTTTTTTTTAACAGTTATAATTAATTGAATCAAGTTCAGACAATTGAAATTATAGAGAGCAAAATAATACAAAAACTAAAATATAGAACTACCGATATAATTTATCTTCTTTTTTTTAATAAATATTATTTTATTTTCAATTACATTACATGCCTTAAAATAACACATTTCTGCTTTAATTTAACTTAAAATTTGGATGTTGGACACCATATGTTAATAAGTTAATAAAGTTAAATTATTATAACATAATTTTTTTATCGACATAAGTGAATTGTTAATGAGAAATGTTAGGGATCATGAAAATTTTTTCATGAAAATGATCATGAAGGATTTGTGACTCTTAGATTACCTTGATTAGTGTGTGATACTTTATTCTAAGTGTAATTTAAAGATCACAAATTTTTTATAATTATTTTCATGAAAAACTTTTTATGATACCTAGCATTGCTGATTGTTAATTATTATTATAAGCACTACACCCCCATGCCAGCGTGTTTACTCCTATTTGAAATATTAGATCATTGCTGTGATCGCTTGAGTTACAATCCAAATCAAACTTGAGTTAGATTACAAGACAAAATTATTGTAGAGAATATCATTTGGAAAGTGACAATAGTATAAAAATTTGTGCACCAAAAAAAACTCATACAAGGGTAATTTTGTAATTATGAAACAAATTGATGAATTTTTTTATCACACATTATTTTATTTTATTTTATTTTTTTGAACTTACTCATTATTGAGGTCTCGTTTGGCAAGTAACTTTTTTAGTCAAAAAGTTACAAAAAAAAATCAAAAAGCTAATAATATATACCAAAAAGTTAAAGATTCCATTTTCTCTCTACTTTTACACATCTTTTCGTAAAAAGTTAAAAAATATCCTAAACATACTAATTTTTTTACATCATATTTTAGTCAAAAATTAAAAAATTATTAAAAAAATCTGTTCCCAAACGAGGCCTGAGTTTGGCATGATGAATGAACAAGTCTGAATCTAATCCCTTTTCGCTGTGTGTGAACAAATGTGTTTTGTAGTCAAAAATTAAGCATGACAAAGATGTCTGTGGTATGGAAGGTTTAAATTTTCTTCTTTTTTGCATTGTCTACGTGATTACTCTAAATCAATTCACACGACATAAAACTTTACTAATAAAACATATTGATTCACCTTTGTAAGCCAGTTTAGGAGACAAAAAATAATCCATCTAATATGTGTTACAGTTTCAAATTGTCCAAGAATACTACCTAAACAATATGATATAGTTGTTAGTGTCTAATAATTCTCACAATTAGGCACCAAAAACTGGAGTAAAGTAAACAAATGGGCTTACTTACCCTGGCTCAAGATGATTTTCTGCCCACTCTTTCCTCTTTTCTTATCCCAAACTCCACTTATTACACTACAAGAAACGACACTTTTGGCGACCAAAATATTGGTCGCCAAAAGCCCAATTTTTGGTCGCCAAAACAATTAGCGACTAAATTTATTTGTTGCCAAAGTGGTCGCCTAAAAGCTGTCGGCGATAGTATTGGCGACTACATTATTTTTGGTCGCTGAAAGTGAACGTTTTGGCTACTAAATTTTCGTTAGTCGGCAAAGGCTATGTTTTGGCGACCAAAATATTAGTAGCCAAAAGTAAGCATTTGGCTACTAAATTTTCATTAGTCGGCAAAGATTATGTTTTGGCTACCAAAATATTAGTAGCCAAAAGTAAGCATTTGGCTACTAAATTTTCATTAGTCGGCAAAGGTTATGTTTTGGCTACCAAAATATTAGTAGCCAAAAGTGTTCAAATAAAATGAATTAAATTTTCAGCGACTAAAGAATTTAGTCGCCAAAAGAATTATTTTTCATTTTATTAAACTTTTGGCTACTAACCATTTGGTAGCCGAAAGTCTTCATTATATTTTTAGCTATTAAATTTTTAGTCACCAAAAATCTTTAGATTCTTTATGGCTACCAAATATTTAGTCACTAAAAATATTGATTTCCTTTTTGGCTCCCAATTGGTTAGTCACTAACAAATTCACTTCTTTTTTTTTTTCGCTACTAAAAATGTAATTGCCAAAAACTTTATTTTGTGTTTTTTTTTATTATAATTAATTTCTTCCCAACCTATATTTATTTCGTGCAACCTGCACCCTGTATTTAAACAAAATAATACATATATCTATATCTATTTCGTTTCAACAATACAAAAATTTAATCTGTTAACATCAAATTCTATACAAATCAAATACAATCCAACCCAAAATAATAATTCCATACAAGCACAAAATCATACAAAAAAGATGTCCTCTGTACAAAAAATTCTACATCAAATGTCATTTACAGAATATTTTGAAGGTGTAAATTTAAACATGATGGGAAAATTAAATTTATTTACTAAAACACTTGCTTAATTTTAACAATGAAGCTACTGATCTAAACGCTTCTCATCCTTCAAGCTTCCTTCATATAGTTTGGTACCTTTCTTTCTGAAGACACCAACTGCAAAATAATGCAAATGCAGTAATGCAATCAGAAAATCGAGAAATGGAATGGAAAGATGCCAGAACATTTTCCAATACACCCATTGGCCATGTCTCATAAAACACAGAAATTATTCAAATAATATATGAATCATTAATATCTAAAGAAAGAAGAAGAAGAAGAAGGTTTTAATCTCCCCCTTGAGATGGAAGGGTCGAGTATAATTTGAAACATGTTTTTGTAATTAACTTCTAAGTTTCCATCCATGTTACAATTATTATTGATACTCCACATTTTCTAATAATTTATATTTGAATTATTTGTTTAACATTTGAATTAACCATCAAATTCATCACATCTTATTAAGAAAAAAAAGATACCTCAATAGTAAGGTAAAAAACAGGAGCTTCATCAGTTTTAATAATTGAAATGCTCAATGATTCACAAATTAATAATTAAATTATGAGATGAAATGCTCAATGATTCACAAATTAATAATTGAAACCAGATCCAGAAATTGATCATCAATGCCATAACATATGGCTAAGATACACCACCATCAACAATACAAGGTACATTGTCATGGCTAATTAGGATGTGGCATTTATATTTTATGATCCCAGGTGCAGAAATTTAGAAAGAATAAAAAGAACCACTACCATCCATATTTGGTACAGAGTAATATCAATGCCTTCAAATAAGAAACTACTGTCTTCACACAATCATCTAAAAGTCCAGAAATATATGGGGCCATGTCCAATCCCATTATATTTGTCAACCATTCAAACATTACAGAACAAATCATGTTCAGGTTTCATGCAGGAAGTCCAATGGGGCAAACTAAAAAGGGTTACTTTAAAATATTTTAAATATTTAACTGAACTACAAAAATTAAATAGAAACTAGCATTAATCTCAGAAAGAGTACACACAGAATAAGAGCTTCTACAAAAAAAAAACTTCCAAGATCAAAAGAATAAACAAAACAAATAAGCATTAATTAACAAACCCCGTGTTTGTCAATTGTAATGTGATATTAATAACCACAAACATGCAGCATGATTCATCAAAATAAACACCCAAATTGAAATGAATCAATTAATGAAATTTAGAACATTTTCTTTTCCACAGAACTCAATAAATCCAATCTTCACCAGTTGGGGTCAGCTACATGATACTGTTTCACAATTCCACTGTATCAAAGACATGAATAGAAGATATTATATCAATTCATATTTGTAGAAGTACATGACCCATGTTCATGCATGACAATATGAAGTTTGCAACAAAAAGACATGCAATAAAAAGAAAAAAATAAACAAAGTGAGAGTGACATTCAAGTAGATGAGAGTGGCTGAAACTTTTTTAAAGCTAACACCTCTCACCTCTCTTAAATGCTAGAATAGCATAAGCGAATTCAACTAAATGAAAATTGAGGCAAAGTGATATGTCAAGCCTATACAATACATGTAGAGTAAGCACTTTGTTTTGAAGTGAACAAATAATAATACCAAAAAAGAACAAAAGATTATTAAATCAAGAGGCAAAACTAGTAAGCAAACAATTGTGGTAAGAAACTTACTCCCGTTATAGTGGTGGACTCCAACCTTTGCCAACATTGCATAGTACTCTATCTCAGACTTCCTAAGTGGAGGGCAGTTGTTGGCAATGATAACCAGTTTGGCTATAAAACACAAATACAACAAAGAATTGAATTAGCCTTCTCTCTTGATAAGTAATGCAATAAATAAATAAACAACCTTCAACTCACAGACATACATGTACTAGCTACAAAGTAAAACCAAAGCAATTCTTCCTATCCAAAGAACTAACTACTTTGATTACCAATATCATTACCAATATCAGAAAATCGAGAAATGGAATGGAAAGATGCCAGAACATTTTCCAATACACCCATTGCCCATGTCTCATAAAACATAGAAATTATTCAAATAATATATGAATCATTAATATCTAAAGAAAGAAGAAGAAGAAGAAGGTTTTAATCTCCCCCTTGAGATGGAAGGGTCGAGTATAATTTGAAACATGTTTTTGTAATTAACTTCTAAGTTTCCATCCATGTTACAATTATTATTGATACTCCACATTTTCTAATAATTTATATTTGAATTATTTGTTTAACATTTGAATTAACCATCAAATTCATCACATCTTATTAAGAAAAAAAAGATACCTCAATAGTAAGGTAAAAAACAGGAGCTTCATCAGTTTTAATAATTGAAATGCTCAATGATTCACAAATTAATAATTGAATTATGAGATGAAATGCTCAATGATTCACAAATTAATAATTGAATTATGAGATGAAATCCATCAGTTTTAAGCATTTCATCTCATAATCACTTCCCCAACACAAAGTAAATAAATAAGAAAACTGAGGGAAATAAGAAAAATAAGAAAAATACTATTTGTCCTTCCTTCAGTTTTAAGCATTTCATCTCATAATCATCTCATAATCTCATAATCACTTCATCTATAAACGAGCAACCTCTATTAAATAAGAAAAATACAAGAAAAACTAAACAAATTACCTTCCTTCCTTCACTCAGCTTCTGTCTAACTATTTGTCCTAAAGTTGGCTGCAGGCAGCAACAAAAAAATTAATTATAAATCAAATTAGTATGAAGCAACGTATAATCCAAAAACAGATAGAAAAATATTTAGTTACCTTTATGGGCTGGAAGAACTCATCAATAACATTTTGTGCAATGGCAAGCCCTGCCAAAGCCCCAATAGATTGTGTATACTGCAAATAATTACAAAGTAAAAACCATCATACTAGAGCAAATGCAGATTATATATGTACTAATTTTTGTATCACATTTCGTACAATGCCCTAAAACATCACATTGCCCTAATTTTTAATTTGAATCACATTTCAATAACAATGCCCTAATTGAGGGCATTTCGTACTTCATATTCTGTGTGTTTTGACATATATATATATATATATATATGTATGTGTGTGTGTGTGTGTGTAAACAGAGACAGATAGAAACTGAGGGAGAGACAGATGCGAAATTCAAACATACCTGGGAAGGAGTTCGGGGGATGATCCAGTTCGGGGGAGTTCGGGCGATGGAGTCTATTCCTGTACAGAAGAGGGCAGAGGCGTGAGTGTACAGATGATTTGTGTATATAATCGAGTATATATGGAATCAAGGCTGTGAATATATGATTCGTGTTTGTGTGTGTGTAAACAGAGAGAGAGAGAGAAAGAGGGAAACCGAATGGCCTTGTGAGATGTTTAAGAAATGGAGAGGGAGATACAGAGAGAGAGAGGGAGATACCTGGGAGCGAGCTGGTGAGGTTTTGGGTTGCAGCGTCAATGGTGGCGCGAGCAGTGGGCGAGAAGGAGGAGGAATGAGAAGGAGTTGTGTGTGAGACTGAGATGAGAAACGGAGACGGGTTAGGGCTAAATTTTGGGGGGAATCCCCAATTTGAGAGGGAATATTTGTTTTAGGGGGAATCCCCAATTTGAGAGGGAATATAATCGCCGACTAATATTTAGTCGGTAAAAGAAAAATAATAATTTTAAAAAAATTTAAAATAAAAGTAACAAATATATTAAAATTATATTTAAATAAAAATATAAGTAATAAAATTATAAATTTAAAAAAAACCAAAAATTAAATTATCTTAAATATTTGTCCTAATATTTTTTGTACTGAAAAATATAATAATATATTTTAAAATTTTATTTTCTTATATTGTTATATTATATATATATATATATATATATAAAATAAGAAAAAAGAAAGAAAGAAAATTTAAAAAAAAAAGGAAAAATTTAATACTAAAAAATATTTTAATGAAAAATATTTTTGTGGTAGAGGAAAAGGAGCGGCAGTATAGTGAAGGTGGTGAAAGAGAGATAATGGTAGTAGTAGTAGCAGTAGTAGTAGTGGTGATAGTAGAGTGGTAGCGATAGTAGTAGTAATGGTAGTCGTAGAGTTGAAGTAGCGACAGTAGAAGTAATAGTGGTGGTGGAATGGTGTTTGCAGTAGTGGTGAAGGTGGTAGAGGAGATGGGTGGTGAGAGAGAGTGATAGACAGAAAAGAAACATAGAGAGAAGAGAGATAAAGAGAAATGAGCGAGAGAGACAGAGAGAGATAGCGAGAAGAGAGATGAGCAAGAGAGACATAAAGAGAAGAGAGATGAACGAAAGAGACATAGAGAAAGATAGAGAGAAGAGAGAAGAGAGAAGAGAAATGAGCGAGAGAGATAGCGAGAAGAGAGAAGAGAGATAAAGAGGGGAGAGAGTGAGCAATGTGAACACAATGGGGGAGAGAGATAAACAGACAGATAGACACATAGAAAGAAAGAGAGAGAGAGTGAGAGACAGACAAATAGACACAGAGAGAGAAAGAAAGAGAGAAGAGTGATAAGTAAGAGAGAGATAAAGAGAGAAAGAGATATAAAGAGACAGATAAAGACAGAACAGAGTAGAAAAGAGAAAGAGATAGAGACAGAGGCAGAGAGAAACAGAGAAGAGAGCGAGAGAAGAGAGATGAGCAAGAGAGATGAACGAAAGAGACATAGAGAGATAGAGAACGGAGAGAAGAGATAGATGTGTGAGAGACACAGAGAGAGAAAGAGACAGACAGACATATAGACAAATAGATAGACAGATAGACCAACAGATAGACAGATAGATTTTTTGTAATTATAATCGCCGACTAAAATTTAGTCGGTAAAAAATATATATTAAAAGTAACAAAAAAAATTCATTATTTAAAATTTTTTTAAATAAAAGTAAAAAATATATTAAAATGATATTTAAATAAAAATATAAGTAATAAAATTATAAATTAAAAATATTAAATTATCTTAAATATTTATCCTAAAATTTTTTTTATTGAAAAATATAATCACAAATTGAGCTTTTAATTTTATATATAATAAGAAAGAAAAGAAAGAAATAAAATTTAAAAAAAAAGGAAAAAAATATAAAAAAAAAATTTGAGCTAGCTCAACCCGTGTTTTAAATTTTTTTGATGTTTTATTTTATTTAATTTCATTATTTAAATTTTGCCACAAAATATTTAAATTTTATTGATGTTTTATTTTATTTAATTTCACTATTTAAATTTTAATAGATGTTTTATTTAATTTCATTATTTAATTATTAATATTTTTTAAAATAAATTTATTTAAAATTTTAATTAAAAAATAACATATATTTTTATTGATATTTTATTTATTTAATTTAAAAATATATATTTATTTAATTGCGTAAAAGATCAAATGAAATAAAAGAAAATCAACTTTTGGCGACTAAATGTTTAGTCGCCAAAGACAAAAATTAATTTTTTATTAAAACATTTGGCGACTAAAGGATTTGGTAGCCGAATGTGTGCCTAGGGCGACTAAAAGATTTTTTGTCGCTGAAAATCAACTTTTGGCGACTAAATGTTTAGTCGCCAAAGAGAAAAAATTAATTTTTTATTAAAACATTTGGCGACTAAAGGATTTGGTAGCCGAATGTGTGGATACGGCGACTAAAAAAATTTTTGTCGCTGAAAATCAACTTTTGGCGACTAAATGTTTAGTCGCCAAAGATAAAAATTAATTTTGTATTAAAACATTTGCCGACTAAAGCCTTTAGTAGCCGAATGCATACCTACGGCGACTAAAAAAATTTTTGTCGCCAATTTATGCCATTTTTGCCGACTAAATTTATTTTAGTCGCCAATTGTGATATTTTTAGCTACTAAATTTTTTTTAGTCGCCAATAATCAATATTCCCCGACTAAAAATAATTAGTAGCTAAAAATTTGACTTTTGCCGACTAAATTTATTTTTGGTAGCCAAATCCGTAACATTTGGCGACTAAATTTGTTTTAGTCGCCAAAAGTGGCCGCTGTAGGTGCTTTTTCCTGTAGTGTTATAAAGAGTTAAAAAGTTATAGATTATGGGATAAAGAGATGATTTATGATTGCTTTTCTACTACACAGTCAAAAAGATAAAAATAATTTGAGAATAAGATCATGTTTGATTCACAAGACTAATAGTGAAGTATTAATAATTCTATTAAATTAGTGTGGTATTCACTATCCAATTGGATTAATAATCTCACCCCTACCCCATTACTAATAATCTTACAAATTTGTTGGATTAATTATCCATTGGATTAATAATCCTAAACCAAAATGTTAAAACAAACATAGGATAATTGGACCCACGGATTAATAATCCTAATCTCATACTCTAATCCACCCAATCAAACATGCCCTAAAATGACAAGAAAGAGTTATACAAAGGATCTGGTTTTAAGTTGTAAATTTTCTCTAAAATTTAAGGTATTATAAAATGAGTCTAATAACATATTTCAAGTTATTCAATATTTTTTTTTTCATGTGCAATTCCGTCTTGCACATGAAAAGAACCAAACAGAAAAGACAAAAATAAAACAAATAATCAAACGGGAGCAAAAACTAGTTAATAGATCAACTCATTGGTGCATAGGTTCAAATATAATAAGAAAGATTTGGTATGGTCAAATATAATAAGACAGTTGTTCTTTGAAAACATAGCATATAAAACTAAAAACATTTGAAATACTTCTATCACTTCAAAAAAAAGATTCGAATATTTGATTTCAAGTCTCCCTACTACACGATGAATCTGTTCTCTAATTCCTGTCCCACCACAGCTGCTATAAAAAAATAATTAAAAATAGATAATCATTAAAGGACAACTAATTTATTTTTATCATTTGTAATTATCATTAAGCAAGCCATCAATTATTAATTTAGAGGTGGTTTGAGATGATCTAAATGAGTGCACTTTTTAACTTTTTGTGAAATATGAGTTGGGTATGGGTTGGGTTTGAAGTGATGTGATAGAGAGGTGATGTGACTTAAATAAGATGATGTGACTTAAATAATGTTAGCAGGTATTTTAATATTATAATGTATTATAGGTTGGTTTTCCTTTCTTTTCTTCCAAGTTAAGCCTTCAAAGTCCTTGTCAAGTCTTTGCCAAGTCTTGGTCTTGGTCTTAGTCTCCCCATTCTTATCCTTTCAAATCTTCTCCAAGTCTTCGCCAAGACTTATCCTCATCAAGTCTTCTCCAAGTCTTTATCCTTTTCTTAATCACCAAGAAAAACCTTCCAAGCTTTATCTTCTATATATATTGAGCTAATTTCCTATCTTGGTATATATGAGAAGGAGTTCTTGTTGCTTTGTTATGTCTAGTGTGAGATTATCAGGCAAATAAAAAAGGGTATATGTGATAAAGTTTTGGGTTCAACCAATTGTGCAGTATTGGTGAACCATACGACTTAGTCAGGCTGTTGTATCCTAGGGGGGACAAGTCAAGATTTTTTCTACTGCACCGGTGTGAGGCTTTGCTTAACCGCAGATGGCTTAAATCTCCTTAAAGAGGGCGAATTTCCCGCGCCTCAACCCTTACAATAGTTTTTGTAATTTCTATTATTCTTATTTTCTGGTGTTTTATTTGTAATTATCACTAACAATTTTAAGGAGATTCAAATAGCAAAAGTTCATGGAGCCAGTACTGGAGAAGCCCAACGAGAATACCGGCGATCTCAACAAGCCTTTCTAGTTCAAGGGAGCTCATTTCAAGAGATGGAAAGGCAAGGTGCTTTTCTACCTCAGTCTCCTCAAGGTGGCATATATCCTGACCGAGAAAAATCCGAACAAAATCCCCACTGAAGAGATGACCGAAGAGGAGTATGCTGCTCATCTTGAAAAAATCGAAAAATACAACACAGATGAGTATAAATGTCGATACTATCTTTTGAATTGTCTTTCTGATCAATTTTATGATTATTATGATACTATTTATACCACTGCCAAGAAAATTTGGAAAGCCTTACATAACAAATATGACACTGAAGAGGCAGGCGCTAAAAAATATGCTGCAAGCCGTTTTTTCCGCTATCAGATGATAGATGGAAAATCAGTGGTGGAGCAAGTTCAAGTTTTCAGATGTTAGTAGCTGAAGTTAGATCTGAAAGCATCAAAATTGGAGACAATCTTGTTGTAGCAGGTATTGTTGACAAACTTGCATCATCTTAGAGGGAGTTCCAGAAGTCGATGCGTCACAAGTAAAAAGAGATGTCCTTGGAGACTCTAATCACACGGATTCGGGTAGAGGAGGAAGCACGATGACAAGATGCGCTTATGACACAAGAGCATTCCACTGCAAAGGTAAATTTAACTTATGGAAATACTTTATCTAAAGGTCGATTTCATAAAAATAGTCACTTGAAGCCAGTTAATAAAATTTGGAAAAATACTAGAAGGCCACAAAATAAAAATTACCTGAGGCAAAAGAAATGGAACCAAGAACCCCCTTCATAAGATCTGACAAATGTGACATGTTTTGTGTGTGGCAAAAGTGGGCATATTGCTCGAACTTGCAAATTTCGGAAACAACAGTCTCGACCACAGGCTAATGTTACCGATGAACCATTTGTGGCTATGATCACAGATATTTTTATGGTTCAATCTGTGGAAGGGTGGTGGGCAGACTCTAGTGCCAATAGGCATGTCTGCTATGATAAAGATTGGTTCAAAGATTTCACTCATTTTAATGAGGAGATGACTGTTATGCTTGGTGACTCAAGTTTAACCAAGGTGCTCGGGTGTGGGGATGTTGAGCTGAATTTTACCTCTGGACGTGTGCTTGTTTTAAAAGATGTGTTGTGTACACCGTCCATGAGGAAAAATTTGATGTCAAGTTATTTGCTCAACAAAGTTGGTTTCAAGCAGACTATTGAATCTTACCAATATGTAATCACTAAAAAAGGCATATTTGTGGAAAAATGGTATGCCTGTGATGGAATGTTTAAATTAAATGTTGAGAATAAGAAAGCACATGTTTCTGTTTACATGCTGTCTTCTATGAATTTTTGGCATGCTCGTCTGTGTCATATTAATAGCCAATATGTAGGAGTCATGAGTAGTTTAGGATTAATTCCCAGACTAACAAATAAGTTTAAGAAATGTGAAGTTTGCAGTCAAGCAAAAATAACTAAAAGGCCTCATAAAAGTGTGGTGAGAAATACTGAATTGTTAGAATTAATTCACACTGATTTATGTGAATTTGAAGGAATTTTAACACGTGGTGGAAATAGATATTTTATCACTTTTATTGATGATTTTTCAAAATACACTTATGTATACTTGTTGAAAAATAAAAGTGATGCTTTTGAAAAATTTAAAGAATTCCTTCTTGAAGTTGAAAATCAATTCGGTAAAAAGATTAAAAGATATAGAAGTGATAGAGACCGGGAGTATGAATCTTTTGGATTCAACTCGTTTGCTCAGTCTTTGGGAATAATCCATGAAACTACTCCACCATATTCACCTGCATCGAATGGTGTAGCAGAAAGGAAAAATAGAATTTTAACTGATTTAACAAATGCTATGCTAATTAAAGCAGGTGCTCCTTCAAATTTGTGGAGAGAAGCAATTTTAACTGTATGTTATGTTATGAATAGAGTGCCACATAAAAAAACAAAATTTACACCTTTTGAGTTGTGGAAATGGCATAAGCCAAATTTGAGATATTTGAGGGTTTGGGGTTGTCTAGCTTTTGTTAGACTTGTGGACCCTAAAAGACCTAAATTAGGTGTGAAAGCTGCCACTTGTGCTTTTCTTGGATATGCAACAAATAGTACAGCCTATAGATTTTTTGATATTGAAAACAAAATAATTTTTGAATCAGGTGATGCAATTTTTCATGAAGAAAAATTTCCTTTTAAATCTAAAAATGGTAGGGGTCAAAATTATCAAGAAAATATTTTATCTGAAACCGGTTCCTCTACTCCTCTTTTACAAAACCAAGATCCTATAGGTTTTGAACCTAGAATGAGTAAAAGAGCCAGATTAGAAAAAGATTTTGGCCCTGATTATCATGTTTTTAATGTGGAGGAAACTCCATTAACTTTACAAGAAGCTTTGGCATCTCCTAACTCTGTTTTTTGGAACGAGGCTGTAAATGATGAGATGGAATCATTATTATCCAATAAAACTTGGGTATTAGTAGATTTCCCACCAGGTTGTAAAACTATTGGCTGTAAATGGGTTTTGAGAAAAAAACTTAAACTGGATGGAACTATTGATAAATATAAAGCAAGGCTTGTTGCAAAAGGTTTTAAAGAACAAGCAGATCTTGACTTTTTTGATACATTTTCTCCGGTTACTAGAGTTACATCCATTAGATTATTAATTGCAGTGGCTGCAATTCATGATTTAAAAATTTATCAAAATGATGTTAAAACAGCCTTTTTAAATAAAGACCTGGGTGAAGAAATCTATATGGATCAACCTGAGGGTTTTGTGGAACCCGGTCAAGAAAGTAAAGTGTGCAAGCTAGTTAAATCCCTATATGGCTTTAAACAAGCCCCTAAACAGTGGCATGAAAAATTTGATTCCTGCATGATTGAGAATGGCTATAAAACGAATGAATGTGATAAATACATCTACTATAAATCTGAAGAAAATTCACATGTCATTATTAGCCTCTATGTGGATGATTTACTTATATTTGGCTCTAATTTGCATATCATCGTGGAAACTAAAAATATGCTTAGTAGCCATTTTGATATGAAAGATCTTAGTGAGGCTAATTATATTTTGGGAATGAAAATTACCAAAACCTGTGATGGTATATTTCTTAATCAGTCGCATTATGTTGAGAAAATTTTGAGAAAATATAATTTTTATAACTGCAAGCATGTTCTTACTCATTTTGATCCTCATGTGCGTTTATTTCCTGTTGAAAATGATGAGGATGTAATTCATCAAAAGGAATATGCTAGTATGATTGGTAGCTTGCGTTATGCGACTGACTGTACTAGACCTGACATTGCCTATGCAGTTAGAGTACTTAGCAGGTTTACTAGCAAGCCTGGCAGTGATCACTGGCTAGCCATTGAGCGTATTATGAAATATTTATCTGGTACTATAAAATATGGCTTGTTTTATAATAAGTATCCTGTAGTACTTGAAGGTTACAGTGATGCCAAATGGAATACCTTGTCACGTGATTCATTATCAACCATTGGTTACTTATTTACATTAGGAGGTGGTGCTATAAGTTGGAAATCGAAAAAACAAACCATTGTTGCTAATTCAACAATGGAGGCTGTCACGACCCAAACCCGCCCCTCTAGGTTTAGCATCGTAACCGGCCAGTAATCCTTGGATTACCGAAGGCCTCTGAACAGATAAGCATATGATAAGGGGCTAGCGGAAGCAATATACAAAAATTATACTTGTCCAATGAGCTGTGTTGACTTATATGAAACAGAATATTTTAAAACTTTATATACACAACCATAGTCAACCATACATTATATTATACCACACACATTAAGTATCTTAAGTACAGCTAACACAATTAGATTAAGTCTCATACATATACAGAACTAATCAGAACTTGAACCTAAGACACTTCGGGAACCTCCACGTGAGGCACAAAGGCTGGCTGACAACAGAACAGAACTCTAGGCAAAAGCCTTCGGGCTCGAACTCCAGAATGCTCACCTATATACATATATATACAAACAATGAGCTAAAGCCCAGTGAATAACATTAAGGTAAAGGGGTTAGTGAACGAATTCCGAACATTTCATACGTATAAAACAGATCATAGCATAATCATAGTCATATTAGAATATAATAATGGTACATCCCATAGAACATATCAAACATATCACATAACGTCTTCCGACTAGAGTAACCGGTCCCGGACACCGATTAAACACATATCACCACAATGAAGTGGCTAACGAGATCTCGTAAATGTCATGGACCCGCATTTTCATGCCGTCCCCCATGACTTGGGACTATCTATGGATGCCATAATAGATTTCAAACTTGGAATGTTCGTTCACAGAAACATATATCATTTCAGAAACCATAGCATATCTTATCTCATTTGGAACATAGTTTCATATAAACTTATCTTTACGATAACGTTACTCACAGTGGTTCCGTAGGTGGTCAATCAATCCTCGGACGTTGACCTACAAACACAAAAGCACATAACACCAACGGATCTTATCATTACACTTTCAAGTGGCCAACACGGCTTAGCTTACATTACGTTGGTTCATGTTCATTCTTATCACATGGCTTAGAACACACACACACCCTTGCATTCTCTTAACTTAACACATTCATTCATTAGTGTGTTTCTAACCCATAGCCTCATTACCAAAGCTTAATTAAGGCTTAGGAATGCCTAGGATGCAATGAGGATGCCAAAACATGCCTTGGAACACTTAGACAAATTTTTTGAAAATAAGGTCCACGCTCGAGCGTGGCTTTCCTCGCTCGAGCGGACATGCAAAAAATGAAACTCCGCTCGAGCGTGTACTTCCTCGCTCGAGCGGACATGCAAAACAATGTGAACTGTCGCTCGAGCGATCTGCAAATGGTATGAAACTTCTGGGAGCTCGCAATTCACGCTCGAGCGGACTTTTTGTCGCTCGAGCGAAGAGCACGCTCGCAGAGTGGTCGCTCGAGCGAGAAATCCTTCGCTCGAGCGTAGATGCAATTTCTGGAATTCCCAGATTGCATCTCCAAGTTCAAAACTCGAGTTTAACCATCCAAAATACCTCTCTTGGGCCCCAAAGCTTGGAATAACATAATAAACTTGTAAAACATGATGAATTGAGGATCATTTCATAAAATCATGGCTCAAGAGTTTGTTGAAAACTCACATTTTCAACTTGAAATTCAAAGAGTAAAACATGCATGGACTTTTCTTGTTTCAAACTTCTTAAAACATGATCAAACACCACAAAACAGCTTGAAACTTGATGATTTGATAGAAAACAAGATGAATAACCATAATGGGAGTGAAATTAACACATGCATGGAAGAAACCTTTGAAATCAAACCCAAAACATGGAAATTTATGCATGCATGTATGGAGTGCAACTCAAATCTTCATTCTAATCTCAATATACATCTTTAAACTCATAATCTTGAAGAAATCTTATGCTAGATGACTTAGGTTCACAATTTAGGGGTTGAATTCTTACCCAAAGTCTTCAATTAGCTAGGTACTTGCACAATTCTTGATGAATTCAAGCAAAACTTCAATCTCCTCTTCAATCTCCTTTAATCTCTCCATTTTCTCTCTAAAATTGCACTCTCTCTCTCTCACTAAAATGAAACCTCAGAATTTTCCACTAAGGAGATGAAAGATGAGCTCAAAATGAGCTAAAGTGGTCCACTTATATAATCAAAATGATATAATGCATTAATTGGGACATAAGGTGTGCCAAACGCGACTTAACGAATCAGACTGAATCAATTTTTAATAAAATTTGCCATAAGGTTCTAAAAATTCCAATTAACATATTGGTGTAATAAATTTCATTTTCGGACGCCGATAAGGATTTCAATTTACATATTAAAGCGGAATCTCCAAACATATGTTTTTATAAGTAACAAATAGAAAGCCAAAATCATACCATTTATATAATAAACACATAATTCATTTTAATCCTCTCATTAACATGCTTAAATACGGATTAGTAGCTAATTACGGATCGGGATTATTACAGAGGCTGAGCTTATTGCTTTAGCTCCAGCTAGTGAAGAAGCAAATTGGTTAAGAGATTTGTTAAATGAAATCTCTTGTTGGGAAAAACCGATTCCACCTATATTAATTCATTGTGATAGCACCGCAGCAATTGGTCGAGTTAATAACTGTTATTGTAACGGCAAATCCAGACCTATCAGAAGAAAACACAGTACTGTGAGATCTTATATGAATAATAGCATCATAAATGTGGATTATGTTAAATCTGGTGATAATCTTGCAAATCCATTAACTAAGGCCTTAGCAAGAGATAGAGTCTGGAATACATCGAGGGGGATGGGGTTGAAGCCATTGAATATAGCAGGAGCCATGTATGAGGATACTCAACCCAGGGACCAGAGATCCTGTAACTGGGTTCAATGAGAAAAACGATCATATGATGGCCGTGAGAAATGCACTAAATTACTTTTTACCCATCCCTATGATGTAAGTGCATTTATCTTGTAACGTTGTAGAGGTTGAGTTATTAAAAAACTCTTAATGAATTTTTGTAGTTCTTATTGAGCGGGGTGTCATAGTTACAGCAGCACCCTTGACAGAATTCACCTATGTGAGTGTGGTAGTGGGGCCGCTGCCTATGAGATTTGGGCTAATTCTCAAACACACTCATGAATCCTAGGATTGCACAAGGCCGTAATGTGCTAACTTTTAAAGCTTTTGTGAACGCCTAGAATATTATGTGTGTGCAATAATTATTTATTTCCCTTAAGTAGTCATAGTTCAATGCTGAGCATACTATTGGCTCTGGAGTAGATATTATTGTTTCACTAATAGAGGTTCAATGCAGAGCACACCTACCATGATGCATAATATCCTTATTTACCTAATAATCTCAGTTTTGGTTACCTATAATATTAAAATAGGTGGGGGAATGTTAGCAGGTATTTTAATATTATAATGTATTATAGGTTGGTTTTCTTTTCTTTTCTTTTCTTTTCTTCCAGGTTAAGCTTTCCAAGTCCTTGTCAAGTCTTTGCCAAGTCTTGGTCTTAGTCTCCCCATTCTTATCCTTTCAAATCTTCTCCAAGTCTTCGCCAAGACTTATCCTCATCAAGTCTTCTCCAAGTCTTTATCATTTTCTTAATCACCAAGAAAAACCTTCCAAGCCTTATCTTCTATATATATTGAGCTAATTTCCTATCTTGGTATATACGATAAGGAGTTTTTGTTACTTTGTTATGTCTAGTGTGAGATTATCAGGCAAATAAAAAAGGGTGTATGTGATAAAGTTTTGGGTTCAATCAATTGTGCAATATTGGTGAATCATACGACTTAGTCGGGCTGTTGTATCCTGGGGGGACAAGTCAAGGTTTTTTTTGCTGCACCGGTGTGAGGCTTTGCCTAACCGCAGATGGCTTGAATCTCCTTAAAGAGAGCGAATTTTTCGCGCCTCAGCTCTTACAATAGTTTTTGTAATTTCTATTATTCTTATTTCTGGTGTTTTATTTGTAATTATCACCAACAAATAGGATAGTGACTTTTTGACTTTTTAACTTTTTTAAAATACCCCAAACAAGGCTTTAATATTTTCAACCTTTGACACAATTTTATACTAAAGTTTTCCGGCTTTTTATTTTTAAAAAAGGACAAATGTTCCACCGAGATGAGATCTATCTAACTTGACCATGTGCTACATGAGCCATGGACAAAAGGAGAGAGAAGATTATGATAGATCAGACAATATAATTAGGTTCCATGGAGATTGTCTCACATGTTTGGTACTATTAAATTGAATGTAGGTATTACTTGAAAGATGCAGTTCTTGATGGTGGAATTCCATTCAATAAGGCCTATGGAATGACTGCATTCGAATACAGCAGTACCGACCTCAGATTCAGCAAGATGTTCAATCTGGGAATGTCTAACCCCTCCACCATTATCATGAAGAAAATTCTTGAGACTTCCAAAGGTTTCGACGGCCTCACCACACTCATCGACGTCGGAGGCGGCATCGGAGCTACACTTAACATGATCGTCGCCAAACATCCAACCATCAAGGGCATTAACTTTGACTTGCCTCATGTTATTGAAGATGCCCCATCTTACCACGGTATACATTTTAGCGTAGCAATTGGAATTCAATTGATTGGACAAAATAAACCCTTTGGCGCTGTCCAATAAATAAAAAAATCACTTGTCATATATAAAAAGTTAAAAAAAACACTAAAAAACCATAATAAGTTAGACAATATGATTTATTTTGAAGTACAGCTTCTTTTACGACTAGATTCCAATTGACTCGAGATAAGTCATGTGCAATCAATAATTGCTAATCAATGGGTCGTATTGATCATCATTCATTTTGGTTTTAATTTTTTTGATTCAATTTTTTTTAAATTGTGTTTTTTTATTTTTACGTATTTTTTTATTTTTAGTGAATATTTTTAAAATTTTAAGTAATTTTTTTTTTTTTTAAATGCACCTTAGTTAGATAAAAAGTAAAATATTTTAAAAATCGATAAATACAAAAGAATACAAAAAATATATTGAATTCTCGTAAATTTTTTTTTTTATATTTTTTATATTTAATGAATTTTCTAAAGATTTTTATACAAATATTATACTTTTAAATGTATTTATGTTAGGTGTATTTAAAAATTTTAAAAAATTACTTAGAATATTAAAAAAAAATCATTGAAAACAAAAAAACACAAAACATAAAAAATTTTAATTTTTTAAAAAGTAAATCTAGAAAATCCAAACCAAACAAACTGTGTTTGTCTGAATTTTATTTTATTCCATTTATCTATTTTCAATGTTGAAATTGTACGTGCACGCAGGAGTGGAGCATGTTGGGGGTGACATGTTTGTTAGCGTACCAGAAGGAGATGCCATTTTCATAAAGGTGAATTTTGAAACTTTACAATCTTGACTTCCGTGCATTGAATTCGAGCATAAAATCATACACAATTCTTTTATAGAGAATAAAATTTACAAATTTAATAAATTTCAGCTTATATTAAATGATTATTTCTAATTTTATGATCGAATTCCACGAACTTAGAATTTTTCGTTGTTGTTGTCTTACCTGCTCCATTTCTTGGCTCCTTAGTGGGAGAACTAGTTACTGGTAAGTGATAGTGCTCAAGGCAATTGAGTTCTGAGTGGAATGGAAAAGGATTACTGAAACACCATCCCTTAAATAGTATTTGGTTAACTGAAATGAAATAAAATTGAATGATCATTCTATTAAAATATTTATTTTTATGTTTGATTAACTAAAAATAATAATAAAAAAAAAGTGCATTACAAATGAAATCACCAATACCATTATGAGAAAATGATCATTCCATAGGTGAATTTAAAGAATGAATTTAAAGGATTACTGAAACACTATCCCTTAAATAGTATTTGGACTCATTACCAACGCCATAAGTTTGGTAGCTGAGAAAATTTTGTTCATACTTTGTCTGGATCACCCTTAAACTAACTAAGCTTGTGTTCCAAACAGTGGACATGCCATGATTGGAGCGACGAACACTGCTTGAAACTTTTTAAAAACTGCTACAAAGCATTGCCGGACAATGGGAAGGTGATTATTGCCGAGTTGATTCTCCCTGAAGTCCTGGACACCAAAATCGCGACTCAACTTGTCATCAGTGTCGATGCTATCATGCTCGCTAACACCCCGGGTGGGAAAGAAAGGACGGGGAAGGAATTTGAGGCCTTGGCAAAGGGGGCTGGATTTGCAGGTTCCCGCCTTATGTGCTCCGCTTACAATACCCATGTCCTAGAATTTCTCAAAAACATTTGAGTTTTTTAGTTTGTGAGTTGGTCAGGGTTGTTTTCCAATCCCTGTTAACTTTTTTTTCTCATTGAAGGAAATAAAAATGTGCTGAACTCTCTACTTCTACCAAGTTTAAGTTTTGAGGATGTGAAAGTATGTGGATTATTGCTTTGGAAGTACTATGAAAATATGAAT
This sequence comes from Camellia japonica, assembly GCA_030407325.1. Classification (NCBI taxonomy): domain Eukaryota; kingdom Viridiplantae; phylum Streptophyta; class Magnoliopsida; order Ericales; family Theaceae; genus Camellia; species Camellia japonica. Next base: position 48,846,625 of record JAPPVO010000003.1, read on the forward strand.
CAACCCCACAAATGACTTAACAATGCTTATGTATTCCAAAATATATATATATATATATATATTTTTGCAAATGGCATAATGTAACTTGGTAGCAGTGGTGATGACGATGATGAGTGGGAATTTGATTTCTTTCACCAATAAGACACATGATTATCAATTTGAAAAATGAGGCAAAGTGATAATGTATGACATATTATAACCTATTTTATATTTTAGTGTGTTTATAGAGATGTTTAGGCCTCGTTTGGTAAGTGGTAATTTTAGTTAAAAAGTCAAAAAGTCACAAAAAAAAAAAAAACAAAAAGCTAATAACCTATATAAAAAAGTCAAATATTCATTTTGCTCTCTATTTTTTGTACATCTTTTCTTAAAAAATCAAAAAGTCATCCCAAACATACTAGTTTTTTTTATCTCATATTTTAGTCAAAAAATCAAAAAGTTATTAAATTAATATGTTTCCAAACGAGGCCTTAAAACTTTTTTTATTTTGAAAATTTGTATCAGATTTTTTGGTATAGTTTTTTTATACCTCTTATGAGACAGAAATAACTTAAATAAGCTTTTTAATAAAAGAAAAGTAATTATTAAAAAGCAGAAGAAAAAGTATTCTTAATTTCTCCTTTTTAATTCAATTTACTAGAAGTTGTACCAATCAAACCCCTACTAGAAAACCATTTATGCTTACAGACTCTGGGCAAATGTTCAATACTTCCCCTACAATTGCATCAACAATTGCATGATGCCTTTCCATGGACAAATGACAATTTCACCAACATATTTCCAACCAAAAATAAAAACAACCAAGACAAAGAAAATAAGATGTCACTGCAAGCATCAACCATTTCATAAATTATGTAGTGTTCTGCCACAATTATACAACAATGAAATGAAGTCTTTTACAACATAACAATGATATTATTTTGAATCAGCTGACCCAAAAAAAAAAAAAAAAAAAAAAGCCAAACTAGAATAGAAGGTTAAAGTTCCAAAACCATGTCGAGAAGAAAAGAATCCACTCCTGATATGCGTCAATACCGTTTAGTGTTATGACAAATACTGTTTGGTAGTTTTGGTCTCTACACGTGTAAGGAACGTAGAAGGGAGCATAACCGCCTGTTCACTGAAGGACAATAGAGGTAGTGCGCCCACAATCTCTGAGACTGTATGACCAGCCTAGAAAAGGGAGGCGCATAGAGACGTTGAGGGTAAGCAACTTTTTGTGATTCTCTCTCTACAGTGCTCTGCCTTCTCTCTTCTCCAAGAAAGCTAACTTGGCCGCTAGAGGGATTTTTCGACAAATCCACCTGCTGGGTAGCTCACCTTTGTTTTGTTCACAGCACGACGGAGTTCTAACGGAGCGAGGCGAGCTTAGTAGAAAGGAAGTACGAAGCGAGGCGTATATTTCTCCCCCCGTACAATTGGCACCGTCTGTGGGAATCTTTGGCAAACAAAACCTTGTCCAAGCTTTTCTGATCATTTTCCATGGCAAACAACGATGAAACCCTGCTATTCGTCGTCAACAATATCACTCCAAAGTTAGTCCGGAGAAGAGATGGCCCTCCTGCCATTCCGACCTTGGCAGGGCTGGAGACCTCCTCAAGAGGGCTACCCAGAGATGCGTGAGACAAACGCGCGACGAGCACTAACCATTCACAGAGTCCTGAAGGGCGCCGACAAGAAATAGGGACACACGCTCAACGCTTGGAGCACAAACTAAGAGACCAAGATGTCGTTATTCGAAGGATGGCGGCAAAGATGGAGGCGTTGAAGCGGCAGATCAAGGGAAGGGTGTTGTAGGAGTGGGAAACCACAATGAGCGCACCTAATCCCGTCGCTCAGGCAGTCAAAACCAGTAAGGGACACCCTCCTTCTCCATCACCAAAAGCTATGGGGTTGGTGATTCGAACCTGCCAGCGAGAAGTCATACACGCGCGACAGCAACTACCATCTCTCGTGTCGTCATCTGCCACCCCTCTATCTGTTGATATTAAGAGCGCACCACTTCCAGCTGGATTTCATCAACCCAAGTTCACACTATACAATGGCAAGACGGATCCGTATATGCACGTTAGCCACTACCGGCAAGTAATGGCAGGGCATAGACGTAATGACACCCTTATTCCCTGGTTAAGAAATCAGGCAAAGAGTTATTTTCGCCTTTAATATATTTAATATCAAAATCAAAATTAGATAAATAACTCTGCCAAGTCACGAATATCTGTTTAGATGCTAAGTTTTTAACATCTTTTTTAAAAATCTGTTTTGCAGCAGAGCAATCTACTCTGATGATAAAATGCTGGTTTAAAAGATCATCCTGAAATTTGTCAACACATTTTACAATGGCTAGACATTCCTGTTTTATGGTTGGATAGTTTAAAGCGGCTTGATTCCAATGTCCAGAATGAAATCTTAATAATTCTTCTTTCTGGAGTTTGGGATTAAGCTGCTTTAAGATCCCACCAAATCCTTCATTAGAAGCATCAGTCTCCACAATTTTCTTTCAATTAGGATTAGGTAGCTGTAAACAGGGTAACTGTTTAACTCTAGTTTTAATTTTTTGTACAGCTTGAGTATGTTCTGGTCCCCAGGGGGGAGGATTTTTTCGTAGTCTGGTAAATAAAATACTAGCATCAGCAAATAAATTGGGATAATAATCGCGGATGTAATTAAGACTGCCTAAGAAGCGTTGTAATTGAGTTTTATCTTTAATTTCATCGGGAAATTTAGAAGCAAACTCAATACTACGGTTAATTGGAATAATACTTCCATTAGAAATATTATGTCCTAAATATCTGATTGTTATTTGAAAAAGTTGCATTTTAGGTGCAGATATTACTAAACCATTTCTGATAATAACATGCTTAAAAATATTAAGATGTTTGATATGCTGTTCAATTGATGAAGAGAAAATTAAAACATCATCAATGTAAGAAAGAATGAATTCAGTATACGGGTTGAAAATATCATTCATGATATGTTGAAATTCTGATGGAGCATTTTTTAAACCAAATGGCATGACATTCCATTCGTAATGCCCAAAGGGTACTGTAAATGCAGTTTTATAACGATCCTGTTCTGCAATCTCAATTTGCCAATATCCTGATTTTAAATCAAATTTAGAAAAAATAATTGCATCCTGTAAACGATCTAAAAGATCTTTTTTATTCGGAATGGGATACCTGATCCATTTTAGCTTATCATTTAACGGTTTATAATTAATTACAAGACGAGGAACACCTCGTTCAATCTCGGCATTTTTATTTACGTAGAAAGCAGTACAACTCCAAGGGGAGTGACTAGGTCGGATTAATTTCTTTTCTAAAAGACTTCGAATTTCTGTTTTACATAGTTCCATATATTCCTTTTTCATCTGACTAGGGCGAGCTCTAGTTGGAATATATTTTTCATCAAAATCGGGTTCATACGGTAAAGTAACTATATATTTCTTTCTGTTCCAAAAAGCATTGGGAACTGTCCCACATACTTCTGTTTGAAATTCTTTTTCAATAATTTTGATTTTCTGTTGTAAAGAAGGTTGATGTAATTTTTGTTCTGTTGTTAAAAAAGAAACTTCTTTATGTAAAAAATTGATTTGATTCTGTTTAAAAGAAACTAGATCCCTAATTTGATCTAATTCTTTTGTGTATGGTTGTGTAATAAATTCAAATATTATTGATTTTCCCTGCAACTGGGAATAAATACCTGTTGAATCAATTTTCTGAATAGGCATCAAGAGACATGAGAATGGTGTGCCTAAAATAATATTTGTAGCAAGATTTCTGACCAGAACAAAAGATGTTGGGAGGCAGAGATCTTCATTACAAATATAAGCTTCTGGAATCTTATACCTGATTTGCATAGAATTGCCACTAGCACTGGTGAGACTCTGTGTAGTCTTCTCAAAATACCTGGTTGGAACTATACCTTCTTGAATACAGTTCATATCAGCCCCACTATTTACTAGAGCAATAGCATCTTTGATGATAAAATCAAGTTTAATCATGAAAGAAATTTTTATATACCATTTCTGGAAAGTTACCTGATTAACTAATAATAAATAAGGAGTTGAAGATTCTGATTGAGTTTCTTCTTTGGCTTCTGGTTTGATTTCAACTGCTTCAGGTTGTTTCTTTGGTAACTGAGTATGAAGATATTTAATATCTTTTATAGCAGCTGCACTAGCAGTTTGCAAGTGTTTAACTTCTGTTTTCAAAATATTAAGTTCCATTTTTAAATCCTGAATTGTTGTTGGCTTTTCTGTTAATGTATTGGTTTGGATCCTGTTGATTACAGTTTGAAGACTGTAAGAATAATCTGGTATTAAAGGTGTTTCTTGTGCTGTCTGTTGGTGTTCATAACACATTTTTAAATATTTTATTTTGATTTCTGGATCCTGGATCTGATCTGCTACGGTGAGCATATCTTTTTGAGAATCTGTTAAAACATTAATACTACTGGGTTCTCCTAAATGTAAACCATTCATTTCTACAATTGATTTCCAGTAGTTAATTTCTGATATCTGTTCCTGATTACTAGAACAAGGACAAGAATTCTGTTCTGGGTCTTCTTCACTATCGGAAGTAGAATATAATTGGTTAATTTCATCCTCAGAGGGTGAGTCTTCTTCTGTTGAATTTTCATCAGCTTCGAGAGCTTGGAGTATCTGTTCTTTAATACCTAAATCTATTTGTAATTCATTTACTTTAGATTTAGCTTTTGATTTGCATCGATTTGCATAATGTCTTGTTTGTCCGCATTTATAACATTTAACTTCGGATTTAGTTTTTCCCTTAGATTTTCTATGTGAAGTATTTTTTGGATAAAACTTCTTTGTAGAATTCGGATGGCTAGTCTTAGGTGATTTTTTTCTGGTGGATTTATAAGGTTTTTTATGAGAAAGTTTTTTAGATTTTCCGGGATATCTAATACCTGGTTCATAAGCAAATTGTTCACAAAATTCACCTAATTCTTTTCTACCTGTTAAATTCTGTTGCTTCATCTGGTAATGGAGTTTAAGATCATTACAAAGAGAAAGACCTTCATCAGTTACTATGGAGCACAGTTGTCCATAAGTGTACTGTTCGTAAGGAATAGACATCCGGTCATGGCAGTCCCGAAGTTTTTTCCTAACGCGTTCGGCAAAAAGAGTGGGAAGGCCATCTATAAATTTAGCTTTCCAATGGGTACTGTTACCATCAGGGCATTGCATTACCTTGATGAGGAAAACATCCTTATACCAGCAGAAATGGGTAAGGGATGGACATCGGAGATTCTGGAGAAGTTCGCGACCACGATCAGCAGAACTGGTACTGGTGCCAATAAAATGGAGAATAATGGTCTGGATGAGAGTATAAACAGCATCTTGCTGTTGAACAAGTTGGTTGGTCGTCGGATCTATTTCAAGTTTAACAGAAGTTAGGATTTCAATCTGTTGAGCTGTGGTAAGAATATTATCCCACCACCCTTTTAATTGACCGGTAAAGCCATTAATAATAAATTTAGCAATGGCTTGATCCTGATTACTATATTGACGACACACGGTTGCAAACATCATCATTTGATGTAACTTCTTATATATACCATATTCGGATTCACCATCAATGTTCCATTCATAGATGGTCTTGCCATGATAGCTTCCCTGATCATTGATGTAAGTCTCTTCATAGAGAACATCAGGAGGAGTTGGTCTAGCATAATAGTTCCTGCTGGGTGGTAACATGGCTGGTCTGGAAGAACTATAAGAATGTAGTTTATTGACAGTTGATGGTTCTTGAAAATTCATTTGAATTGCATATATCTGTTCAGGTGATATGTCTTCATCTATTACTGGTGCAGTGGATGGTTCAGATCTAAGCATCTGGATGGAACCACTACGAGCATCAGGTGGTCGACCTGATTCAGGAGGTCGGAGTTGTACGTTCTGCATCCGCTGCAGAAGGGTGTCCATGAATTCGGTATTAGAAGCTTTTAACTTAAAGTTTGTAACTTCTGGTGACGGTTTAATTGAGACAGGATGGATAACTGAGGATCCTATTAATGATGGAGCTAAATTTCTATTTTTAAAGGTAGAAATAGCTTCTTCAATTCTGGTTAATTGTTTGCTCATAGTTTGGCAAATCAAATTAGTGTAATTATGCTGTCGGACTGTTAAACCAAAATCAGCTAATTAGATATACTCTTTTTTAGTAAATCTTCCTGATTGAGCATCGATATATGCAGTAGCTACTAAAGGTTGTTTAGTTGTTTCCCCATTAGGAGCTAGCTCTAATGCTTGAGGGGGCGGATGTATAGCACTTACAACATGTCCTTCAATTGTAGTCCATGTTTTATACTGGTCTTCTATAGCATTCAATTGTGGTTGAGATATAGTTTCATACCATTCTACAAAAGGTATGAGTTTCTGATGAAGCTCAAGATGTTGATAATATTGAGTCTTATACTGCTCTAATTGGGCTGGATTATGGCTATCAAAATACCATTTTCGAAATTCTTTATATTTATCCTGGTTAAATTCCTGGTTTAATATTTTTCTATTTTCACTTCCTGGTGTAAAATCCATTAAATTTCAAAATTCATATCACTGGCCGTAGGGCTTAATGGCCTATCTGGTGTTGGTGGTGGTGTGTAAACACCATGTGGAATTCTGTTGTGGGATAATCGAATTCCTTGAATTTCTGAAGTCATTGGATCTTCCTGCGGATCACTAGGAGGTCTGCTAGGAGGTCTAGATGGTATCTGTTGTAAGAATGAGTCTACTGACTGTCTGCTTGATTCTAGTAAATCAACTCGGTAAGGTGGAATTGATTGATAACTGTTATTAGAAAGACTTCTGGGTGCTGTTCTGAAACTATGATTGGAAATACTTCTTGGAGCAGTCCTAAAACTAGCATTAGAAGAAGTACTCCTGGTAAGCATAGGTTTCTGAAATTGAAGATAAACATTACCTTCATGTGTCTGAATAACATCATCGATATTATGTTGGATTATTGGTTGTGGAGGCACAGCATTCGGAATATGCCATCTTTCTGGGAAGGTTATTTGTGACCACGGAATTTGCCTAGGTACAGCTACCTGGCTGCTATACAGATTAGTTTCAATTAATATTGTTTTTCCTGTTTCAGTCTTTTTTTTAACATAAGGATTTAAGGTTGTTAAAGCCTTAATGTAAATTCTGGAATGGACTGAAAAGGGAGGGGATCCTGGTTTATACTCATACCCATGAGTAAGAACTCTTAGTTCAAGCACATCAGATATATTTGCATCCGTCATTGAAATGCTCAAATTCGGATAAATATCAAAATAGACGGGTCCATGGGAAAGGCTGGTTTCTATGGCTCCCATGAGTGATGCTCTCCAGTTCAAACATCTGCCATCACGCAGTGTACATTGAATACTGGTATTTTGACCTAAAAGAGTCAATGGTTTGAATGCTATTTGTACTAATCCTATGTGAATGTACTTATAGTCCTTAACAAACGGAACAAAGTCATTAATATGAATAAGGCAGATAATCTCATCATTATTTTGAATACATGATGCATGTTCAAAGGTTTTGATGATTGTTTTACAGAAAAATTGAAAACGTCCTTTTTTATAAATTATTTTCGGATCTACCAATGGTATGGTCCACCTATCTAAGGCGTCTTTTACATCCTGATATGCCACCATCTCGGCTGCTTCAGCTAAAGAGGAACCACAATTGAATGCTATAGAAGACCAGTATAAAACATGGACTACAACTGAAGGACATGTTGTAAGTGCTATACATCCACCCCCTCAAGCATTAGAGCTAGCTCCTAATGGGGAAACAACTAAACAACCTTTAGTAGCTACTGCATATATCGATGCTCAATCAGGAAGATTTACTAAAAAAGAGTATATCCAATTAGCTGATTTTGGTTTAACAGTCCGACAGCATAATTACACTAATTTGATTTGCCAAACTATGAGCAAACAATTAACCAGAATTGAAGAAGCTATTTCTACCTTTAAAAATAGAAATTTAGCTCCATCATTAATAGGATCCTCAGTTATCCATCCTGTCTCAATTAAACCGTCACCAGAAGTTACAAACTTTAAGTTAAAAGCTTCTAATACCGAATTCATGGACACCCTTCTGCAGCGGATGCAGAACGTACAACTCCGACCTCCTGAATCAGGTCGACCACCTGATGCTCCCAGTGGTTCCATCCAGATGCTTAGATCTGAACCATCCACTGCACCAGTAATAGATGAAGACATATCACCTGAACAGATATATGAAATTCAAATGAATTTTCAAGAACCATCAACTGTCAATAAACTACATTCTTATAGTTCTTCCAGACCAGCCATGTTACCACCCAGCAGGAACTATTATGCTAGACCAACTCCTCCTGATGTTCTCTATGAAGAGACTTACATCAATGATCAGGGAAGCTATCATGGCAAGACCATCTATGAATGGAACATTGATGGTGAATCCGAATATGGTATATATAAGAAGTTACATCAAATGATGATGTTTGCAACCGTGTGTCGTCAATATAGTAATCAGGATCAAGCCATTGCTGAATTTATTATTAATGGCTTTACCGGTCAATTAAAAGGGTGGTGGGATAATATTCTTACCACAGCTCAACAGATTGAAATCCTAACTTCTGTTAAACTTGAAATAGATCCGACGACCAACCAACCTGTTCAACAGCAAGATGCTGTTTATACTCTCATCCAGACCATTATTCTCCATTTTATTGGCACCAGTACCAGTTCTGCTGATCGTGGTCGCGAACTTCTCCAGAATCTCCGATGTCCATCCCTTACCCATTTCCGCTGGTATAAGGATGTTTTCCTCATCAAGGTAATGCAACGCCCTGATGGTAACAGTACCCATTGGCAAGCTAAATTTATAGATGGCCTTCCCACTCTTTTTGCCGAACGCGTTAGGAAAAAACTTCGGGACCGCCATGACCGGATGTCTATTCCTTACGAACAGTACACTTATGGACAATTGTGCTCCATAGTAACTGATGAAGGTCTTTCTCTTTGTAATGATCTTAAACTCCATTACCAGATGAAGCAACAGAATTTAACAGGTAGAAAAGAATTAGGTGAATTTTGTGAACAATTTGCTTATGAACCAGGTATTAGATATCCCGGAAAATCTAAAAAACTTTCTCATAAAAAACCTTATAAATCCACCAGAAAAAAATCACCTAAGACTAGCCATCCGAATTCTACAAAGAAGTTTTATCCAAAAAATACTTCACATAGAAAATCTAAGGGAAAAACTAAATCCGAAGTTAAATGTTATAAATGCGAACAAACAGGACATTATGCAAATCGATGCAAATCAAAAGCTAAATCTAAAGTAAATGAATTACAAATAGATTTAGGTATTAAAGAACAGATACTCCAAGCTCTCGAAGCTGATGAAAATTCAACAGAAGAAGACTCACCATCTGAGGATGAAATTAACCAATTATATTCTACTTCCGATAGTGAAGAAGACCCAGAACAGAATTCTTGTCCTTGTTCTAGTAATCAGGAACAGATATCAGAAATTAACTACTTGAAATCAATTGTAGAAATGAATGGTTTACATTTAGGAGAACCCAGTAGTATTAATGTTTTAACAGATTCTCAAAAAGATATGCTCACCGTAGCAGATCAGATCCAGGATCCAGAAATCAAAATAAAATATTTAAAAATGTGTTATGAACACCAACAGACAGCACAAGAAACACCTTTAATACTAGATTATTCTTACAGTCTTCAAACTGTAATCAACAGGATCCAAACCAATACATTAACAGAAAAGCCAACAACAATTCAGGATTTAAAAATGGAACTTAATATTTTGAAAACAGAAGTTAAACACTTGCAAACTGCTAGTGCAGCTGCTATAAAAGATATTAAATATCTTCATACTCAGTTACCAAAGAAACAACCTGAAGCAGTTGAAATCAAACCAGAAGCCAAAGAAGAAACTCAATCAGAATCTTCAACTCCTTATTTATTATTAGTTAATCAGGTAACTTTCCAGAAATGGTATATAAAAATTTCTTTCATGATTAAACCTGATTTTATCATCAAAGATGCTATTGCTCTAGTAGATAGTGGGGCTGATATGAACTGTATTCAAGAAGGTATAGTTCCAACCAGGTATTTTGAGAAGACTACACAGAGTCTCACCAGTGCTAGTGGCAATTCTATGCAAATCAGGTATAAGATTCCAGAAGCTTATATTTGTAATGAAGATCTCTGCCTCCCAACATCTTTTGTTCTGGTCAGAAATCTTGCTACAAATATTATTTTAGGCACACCATTCTTATGTCTCTTGATGCCTATTCAGAAAATTGATTCAACAGGTATTTATTCCCAGTTGCAGGGAAAATCAATAATATTTGAATTTATTACACAACCATACACAAAAGAATTAGATCAAATTAGGGATCTAGTTTCTTTTAAACAGAATCAAATCAATTTTTTACATAAAGAAGTTTCTTTTTTAACAACAGAACAAAAATTACATCAACCTTCTTTACAACAGAAAATCAAAATTATTGAAAAAGAATTTCAAACAGAAGTATGTGGGACAGTTCCCAATGCTTTTTGGAACAGAAAGAAATATACAGTTACTTTACCGTATGAACTCGATTTTGATGAAAAATATATTCCAACTAGAGCTCGCCCTAGTCAGATGAAAAAGGAATATATGGAACTATGTAAAACAGAAATTCAAAGTCTTTTAGAAAAGAAATTAATCCGACCTAGTCACTCCCCTTGGAGTTGTACTGCTTTCTACGTAAATAAAAATGCCGAGATTGAACGAGGTGTTCCTCGTCTTGTAATTAATTATAAACCGTTAAATGATAAGCTAAAATGGATCAGGTATCCCATTCCGAATAAAAAAGATCTTTTAGATCGTTTACAGGATGCAATCATTTTTTCTAAATTTGATTTAAAATCAGGATATTGGCAAATTGAGATTGCAGAACAGGATCGTTATAAAACTGCATTTACAGTACCCTTTGGGCATTACGAATGGAATGTCATGCCATTTGGTTTAAAAAATGCTCCATCAGAATTTCAACATATCATGAATGATATTTTCAACCCGTATACTGAATTCATTCTTTCTTACATTGATGATGTTTTAATTTTCTCTTCATCAATTGAACAGCATATCAAACATCTTAATATTTTTAAGCATGTTATTATCAGAAATGGTTTAGTAATATCTGCACCTAAAATGCAACTTTTTCAAATAACAATCAGATATTTAGGACATAACATTTCTAATGGAAGTATTATTCCAATTAACCGTAGTATTGAGTTTGCTTCTAAATTTCCCGATGAAATTAAAGATAAAACTCAATTACAACGCTTCTTAGGCAGTCTTAATTACATCCGCGATTATTATCCCAATTTATCTGCTGATGCTAGTATTTTATTTACCAGACTACGAAAAAATCCTCCCCCCTGGGGACCAGAACATACTCAAGCTGTACAAAAAATTAAAACTAGAGTTAAACAGTTACCCTGTTTACAGCTACCTAATCCTAATTGGAAGAAAATTGTGGAGACTGATGCTTCTAATGAAGGATTTGGTGGGATCTTAAAGCAGCTTAATCCCAAACTCCAGAAAGAAGAATTATTAAGATTTCATTCTGGACATTGGAATCAAGCCGCTTTAAACTATCCAACCATAAAACAGGAATGTCTAGCCATTGTAAAATGTGTTGACAAATTTCAGGATGATCTTTTAAACCAGCATTTTATCATCAGAGTAGATTGCTCTGCTGCAAAACAGATTTTTAAAAAAGATGTTAAAAACTTAGCATCTAAACAGATATTCGTGACTTGGCAGAGTTATTTATCTAATTTTGATTTTGATATTGAATATATTAAAGGCGAAAATAACTCTTTGCCTGATTTCTTAACCAGGGAATATCTCCAGAAATCGACTCCGGATCAGGAGCATGACCAGTAGAGGAACCGGCCGAGGCCGTGGTCGTGGCAGAGGAGGTCATACCCCTCGCTATGCTCAAACTGACTTTCCTCCTCTCCAAGGACAAACCAGTACTACATCTGCTAAGGATATTCCCCTTAAGACAGAGGAACAGTATACACCAAACAGTAATATTGAGGAAACAGTCCTCTGGATTGAATCTGCAGATGAACAGTGGATGACTGACCCTTGGGAAATCAAGCGTCGTTATCTAACTACTCAACAGTCACCTCCCCATTTTGATCAATACCGATATATATATGAACAAATTTTAACCGAAACTAGTGCTTGTGAATTTTCTCACAAATATCATGAACAGAATAAGGCCACTAGTCCTATTTCATTCAGTAAAATCACTATCCGTTCCTTAATGCCTGTTTCTACCTGGGGCATTCATCCGCATACCCTTCGCGATCTTGATCTCCGCAATAAACAAACCAAATATACATACTGGGATTATATTGATGCTTTTACCCAGGTGTTTTATTACCAGAATCCTATCCGTTCTCATTCTTGGTTTATCCGTATTTGTCCCGACATTCTTAAAAATGATGTCCCCAACTGGTTCCTCATTTGGTGGGATAAGTTCGGGCTCTCTCTTGACATATTACCAGAAGAAATCCGCCTTGCTTTTAATGATTGGCATTATGCCTATTCTCGGGCCTATGCTTATCTTAATAAAAACCGTGATTTGTCCATCAGTAAATCATTAGTTCATTTTACCATCCGTTTCAGTATCCCATGGATATGGAAGTGGGATTTCGCCTGTGATTATCAGAACAAAGTACCCCGCCTTAAGCGCATTTTCTTTGTGAAATGGTGGGATAAAGGTATGAATCCGACTCTTGCTGAAACAGTGGCCAAAATCCAGGAACATGCTCAAGCATGCCGTGAAACAATTAAGCCACCTGCTATCTCTGCTCCACCAGCATTATCCAGTAATCCCTTTATTCAAATTCAGAAGGAATTACGTAACCAGTACCCTAATTTATCGGAAAATGAGATAATTATCAAAAGTATGAACTATCTCAAAGAACAATTTCTACAAACTGTTCCTCCTGAGGATGACGTCTCCATGAGGTCAGGAACCAGTCAGCCCTCATCCGATCCTGATGTTGATCCAGCCGAACACGTGCTAGCTGGAGAATCGCAAGAACCAGATAATGATGATGATACCCACTTTGGTGACTTTTGGGACTCCTTGACAGATGTCCTCACTGAAAAGCTCGCCAAAAGCAGGAAAGGAAAGAGACATGTTTGAGTGTCGGCATATCAGGACAAGGAACTTTGCACAAAGCAGATGCCCATTATCTGAAAAGAAGATATTCTGTCGCCATTACCCGAAATCGTCATCAGTGACATCATCAGTTAGGATAAGGTGGATTTCGTCGGTCAAATGACAATTGGACACCTGTCCCCCATGGTTTTCTTTTTTGTAGTATAAAAGGGAAGGCTTCACCCTTGTTGAAGCAGGCTTGAATTTTCGATTTCCTTTTTCTTTCTTTCTTTGTAATAGTTTTCTTCTAACCCCTGTCTTGTAAAATATTTTACTTCCTCAATAAAATTTCACTTTTCTATGTATGCCCTCTGTAGATTGTCTTGAACAATTATTGTGGCTTTTAGAATTTTGGAAAAACCAGAAAAATCATTACCTTAATACACCTGTAGATTTCTATACTCAACCGTATATTACTGCACGTATAGCAGAGTGTGATCAGCATATAGCAGAGATCCAGGAGCTGATCAACGAACAGGTAGTGGCCTGGGCGGCCAGGAGGAATCCTCCTCCACAGTAACAGTAAGTACATGAGATCATATATGTTGTAATTTGTTTCTTTTATACACGTACTATGTTCATACTTATTCCTAGGTTTGTGCTAGTTGAAGGTTAATTAATTGTTAAGGTTAGTGGGACGTCATCCAAGTCGCGTTAGGATAGGTCATATTGCTGGGTTAAGCGTAGAGACCATTACCTGTAAGCCGTTGACAGACGTGCTAGCCTCAACCTTGAGTGAGCACCTTTAATGCATCAACCCAAGTTCACACTATACAATGGCAAGACGGATCCGTATATGCACGTCAGCCACTACCGGCAAGTAATGGCAGGGCATAGACGTAATGACACCCTTATTTGCCTTATTTTTCCGAAAAGCTTGGAGGAGTTAGGCCTAAAATGTTTCAAAAGGTTGCCAGAGAGGAGTATCGAATGCTGGCAATAGTTAGCGAAAGCGTTCGTCGTGGTTTGAGACCAATACTTAAACGCCGAAGGAGGTCGATCACCTCTTGAACATCAAGATGGAGTCAAGCAGTTCATTGAAGGCATACAATGTCAAGTATTATGAGACCTACAATGAGATCTTTGATTGCCCACCAACTTGGCAATCACCCAATACAAGTGTCACGACCCAAACCCGCCCCTATGGGTTTAGCACCGTAACCGGCCAGTAATCCGTGGATTACCAAAGGCCTCTGAACAGATTAGCAAATAATAAGGGGCTGCGGAAGCAATAATACAAAATAGATAGGGTCCAATGAGATGTGATGACATACATGGGACAGAAAATTTCGAAACTTATATATATATATGCACAAGCGTGTCGGTCGGAGGACCTCAATATTTACAAAACATTTACATAAGTGGAGTTCCCAAGACCTGACTTTACAAACATTCAGAAACTAGCATAAATACAAAAACAGCCATGCAACTAGACTTTGATCGGAACCTCCTCGGGAGGCACAACGGTTGGCTGACAAAACAAAACAAAAGGCCGTCAACTCTGGCCCTGGTCACACGCCGGCTCACCTACATACATAATATAAACTGTGAGCTAAATCCCAATGAATAATAACAGAGTAAAGGATTTAATGAATGATGTCCATCACAGAGTTAGAAATCAAATTCTTATCAGAAACAGATTCACTATCATATTCATAATCATTACCATATTCAGATTTTGCATATAATCATACGTGGTACATCCCTTAGCGTTAACAAATCCGATGGCCCATAAAGGGACGACCTTGAAGGCATTCTGATGACTCATGTGCACAGAGACATTCTGATGACCCATAAAGGGACCTGATGACCCATAAAGGGACGCATATCATATGATGCTAAGGATGTCATGAATAACTTTCAAGATTTTGGACAACCATTCATTCATTTCAAATATAGCATGACATTTCAGAGAACTAATTACTTGAAATCATGGCCTAAGAGTAAACCAATTGTACACAATTCAACTTTAAACCCAAAACCAATTTATGAACATAACATGCAAGTACATTTTTGAGCTAAGGCTCTTCAAAACATGGTCAAATGCTACCAAATCACATGAAACTCCTTGTGTTTCCAAAATCAGAATAGACTCAACACATGTGTAGACGTCCCCGAACGCATTCCGGGCGAAAGGAGTGCGAGTCCCCCCCCCCGTTCTGGTTCGATATTGGGTCACTACAGTTCGAAGGACTCAAATGTCACGATTCTTAATCGTGAACCAAAGAGTCCAAATCCGGCAAATCGTTTTGAAAACAGATTTTTTGAAAGAAGTGCCAAACATGGACTGCTTCGCCAGATACAGAGTCACCACCTAAATGTTTTTTTAAATGGGAAATTTAGGAAACCCTGACTCGGTGCCAAAGGCCACGTGTCCGTCATCACCAAAGTTGCCTTGGCTCGGGAACTTGGGTATGATTGGGGAAGGTTACTTCGTGAGCACCCCCGCTCGCCCGGTCAAAGACCGGCCTCTACTAACCATGATATCTGTTTTTGAAAACATTGTGTGTTCTTATTCCGGTTATTAGCCTAGATTTACTATGTGATGCGCACAGCATACAAGTATAGACCGGGTCGCCTGAATTGGAACAAAACACTTCATATTTGTTTGTTTGAAAATGGTTTGATGGTGCTACCCGCAGGTCGGCTAAGACGTGGATTTGCCACCCTTGGGTGGGCTTAGAAAACATGATTTTGCCACTATCTAGTGGGCTTAAAACACATAGTCAATGAATTGTTCCAATCCAAATAACACAACCTCCACCCACAGGCATTCAAGGCAGTTATATCACATAAGCAATTAGCCTCATGGTAAGCATGCTATTCATGGCAACACTCACACGCATGCAAGGATGCTAAAGCATAAAACTTACCGAGTACTCCAAGCCAAAAAAAGAAACTCATTAGAAATCATGCATGATCCTAACTATACAGAGATGCCTAATGCAACACATGCAAAGATGCAACTATAGCAGGCTCGGCTATTCTAAACATGGCATGTGGAATGCTACAGCTATCAAGTACTCAACTTGGAATTGAAATACAAATGCAGTTTGTATGATGCGCCGAGCCCGGTGCGTGCAAAACAGATGAATGAATGCAAACATGCTATCATACTGTATGCTAATCGAAATATGCCCTATATCTAACCATCATAAGCAGGTAAATAAAAGGGAAGAAAAACGTGGGGTTGGAAGACATATATCACACTCACCCACACTTATTACAATTATGCCCTCGCGCAGAGGGTCCAAATAAATAATACAGTCCCAAATGAAAGAATAGTACAGTCCAAATATTACAGTCCAAATAATGTACAAATTCCTAATTAATTTACAAATTAACTAAGAAAGCTGTAAAACTGGCATGCAAGCCAGGGACTGCCTTGATTCTGATGAATGATGTGTGTTTGGGCTGCCTTGCGCGGAAATCCACTGGGATGCCCCAATTAGCCTCTGTTTGCAATGTTTCTCGAAATGCGTGCCAAGTCCCAGAAAGTTGCTGATTCTTCATTTTGCTACAACAGAGAGCAGGAAAGGGGCATAGCAATGTATTTTCACAGATATGTGCATGCCTCGATCCTCGGGCCACCAATCACACATCTCGATGCATGATGGCCGAAGAGTCGAATTGCACAACTCAATATAGGATGAATGCATATGAATGCTACAACAAAACCTAACTCCATCATGGATAATCCGGAGCGTCGGTGACTTAGGAATTGAGACCCGTTCCGTCGCTCGGAGTACGAAACGTGCCTCGTTTCCCGTGCCCGGGCTAAATCCTATCCCGAACATGATGCAATATGCATGATATGCATGGAATGTAGCTAATATGCAACCCCAACATACACAATGTCATGGAATGGCATACACGCTATACGAGGTAATATACAACCGGACATACACAATGCTATGGGTGAAATGGCATACGCAATGCAATAATGGGCTTACACCAACATGAGAGAGCCTCAGCCAGACTCACATAGGAGGCCATCAGATGAAAACAAGATACCTCGAAGTGCGTGCCCGCGGGCGCGCAAACCGAGAACGGACCCTCGGGCACTGAAATGCCACTCTAATGAGACATGGCAAGGGCGTAGAATATGGTATGCTAACATGCAAAAATCAGTGGCAAAATGAGGGGAAAAACAGCCCCGAAACCCGGTAAAACGAAACCCAACGCATGAAATAATCCCGAAATGCGAAATTAGGCACCCGAAATGACTTGTAGCTATACAATACATGCATAATTTGAACATGACATGAAAAACCAGAAGCAAGGAAGCCCCAAAACTAGTATTTTTACAGTTCAAAACATGGCCAAACAGCAATCACAAGTAGGGCTAAAATGGCATACAAAAATGGCTCCGCAAGGGAGGTCATGAAGCAAGTAATAGATGCAAAGCCCAAATGGAAAAATACCCTTCTACAACACTGAAGAGGGACCAAAAATATGAACATTTACAGTTTATGACAGTCTCCAAATCAGTATGTAAACATGCTCAAAATGCAATGCAAGATTAAGGCCATAAGAGGGTATAACATGAAGTACACAAAAAATTCATCAAATAGCTAATGACCCTTAATGAAACATGCCAAGAAGGTGAAAACATGGCCACTTTCAGTTCTGATCATGGCCGAAAACAGAAGCTAAAATGAGCTAACAAAGCATGCAAAAATGGGGGCCAAAGAGGGGTATAATGGTAAGTGCTACATGGAGGCCCCCAACAGTGTTGAGCCCTTCTACAATGTTGTAGAGGTGCTCAAAATAAGCCAACTTACAGTTTATATCATGCCTCAAAACAGACTACACATAGGCTATAAATACCATGCAAAACAATGGCATACAAGAGGGTATTGAAGCAAGTACCAAATGGGGGTCTCAAACAGTGTTGAACCCTTAAAAAAATATGAAGAATGGCTCAAAAAAATGGCCCTTTCAGTTAGGGTCGGAGCCCAAAACAGCAAGTAAATAGGCTAGAAGAATGGTGCAAAAAAGTGCTACAAAAGAGGGAAAATGGTCTTACCCTTGAAGATCAAACTTTTGCTGCCTCTTGGACCAAGGGATGTTGCTTCTAAACCTCTGAAAAACCTCTCCTTGCTGCTGGAAATGGAGTGGTGATGGTGGTGGTTGGTAGTGATGGAGAAATGGTGCAAAACTTAGAGATTTTGAGAGGAATGAGAGAGATATGTATCTATATGCTCAAACAATTTTTGCCACCCTTGAGGGAGAGCTAGAGCTGCTGTGTGTATGCAAGGATGGAGGAGCAATGGAGGGAAAGTGTGTAGGGCTTTGGGATTAAGTTCCCTCTCCTACAAAAGGTCCCCCGAAATCAGATATTTTGGGAGAAAAAGCTATACAGCTGCAAGGCACACCTCCCAAGGAGCATGGCCGGCCTGCTGTTTTTGTTGCAGGTGGCCGGCCGGCCACCCCCTATGGCCGGCCGGCCAAGGGGCAAAAAGGTCAAGAAGATTTTCTGGCCAGCCACCAGAGAAAGGTGTCCTCCCATGTGTCCTCAACAAGACCCTGTGGTTCAAAATTGGAAACTCTAAAACTAAAACAGGAAGAATAGGCACTTTTAGGAGGGGTTCAAAAGGTTCAAGTTGAGTTACTGGCCAGCCATGTGATATTAGGGTCCTCCCATGTGTACAACACAAATATGTGGTTTGGGCTTGAAGAAAATGCTCCTAGGGTGGTCAACATTGGCTCGGAAGTGAGAAAAACGGGCGTCGGAGGGCGTCGGAGGAACATAACTGATTGCTGAGACAATTGCTGGCCTCCCACCCTTCAGTGACCTTCCTGGTGATAAAACAGAGGTACTTGCCAAAAATGAACGAAAACCGATGCAAAACGAATGCTCGGGGACCAAAACACGTAGTTCGGGGTCCCGAAAATAGGCTGTTAAGCACCGAAAGTGGCATTCGGGCACGAAGTGGGTCTCTCAGACCTCAGTGTCCCTCAAAAGGGAGTAAATGAGATGCATGCCAAAAACCGGAGCAGTCGGAGATGGTTAGACGGTCCCGAACCGAGGCACACGGCCTGACGGCTCCGAAAACAGGGAACCGGGCTTCGAAATGGGCAAAATGGCCTACGGCCACGAAATGTAGCCCACGGCCACTGAGAGATGGTCTACAGGGCCTTTCCCTCCTTTCAGGAAAAGAAACAGAGAAAACCGAGGCAAGGTACAGAAGAGGGTTCGGAAGTCCGGAGGCAGGGCTCACGGCCGTGACTCTGAGACTTCTGAACGAGCACAGTATGCAACATCACCGAGCGCTCACTCGGTGACGTCTGAGTCTTGAGGTCGGTCAAAAATGGGGTGTCTACAGTTGCCCCTCTTTGACAGAACTCGGAAGTCACAAGTGACGGGAGTAAATGTCAAAGCCCAGAGACGACCCATTTTTGACAAGGCCGAAGACTTAGACAATCATACAAGATGAAAAGAGGTGTGCCCGCAGGCATGCCCGCAGGCAAGGGGGCGAAATGCAAATGATATGCACGGAGCCAGATGTAACTCAATGATCATGCAAGTGCAGCAAGCTGTAATGAAGCAAATATTCGCAAATAGATGCAACAGTTTTAAGCAAGAATGCAAAGCAACAACTACATTTCATGCAGTTAGGAATGCGGAGAATTATTCAATTCTCGTCGCGTCTCACACGGAGAAGATACGATACCTGCGCGATTCGTCTGGTCGCACCAGCCTCAAGTGAACCGTACATACAATATCGTGCCTGCAAAAAAGAGAAATTCAACAAGAACAATATGCTAACAACATATATTCAATGTGATTCCTGTGATTCCGAAAGTTTGACACACGCAGTGTCGCTAAATGTCCCAATGCAGAAAGGAACGTGCGTGACAACGCATGCTCGGGCACAGAGGTATGGTACACCAAGAAAACATGCATGACAATGCCAAATGCTCATGAGAATGCAAGTTATGTGCACAACAATGCAAAACAAGCATAAATCAGGGTGCTCGTTTGTTGCGAAACAACGAGTAAGGAAACGCGCATTTCGGTGAAGGCGACTCGACTGCGGCCTCTGGTTCACCTCCCGGAGAGGTTACAGCATGTTTAAAAAGGATACATTCTGATTTTGATGAGTAATGATGAGACACATGTCAGAAATTGAAGCTGAAGTTCCAACGGAGCAATTTCGCGCCAGAAAGTACACTTTTCTTGAACTTTTTCAGGTCTCGGGAACTCCAATCTTCCTCAAAATTTGCAGAGAGCTAGGTGAGCATGTGGGGGACATGGCCGGCCAGTTATTTTCCCCAAGGGAGGCTGCCGGCCACTTTCCAAAAAGCAAATGGCCGGCCAGCCAGAAAAGGTGGCCGGCCGGCCACCTGTCCAAAACAGGGGGCAGTTTTGTCTTTTCGCCTCATTTTCTTTATATTCTCTCATCCATTCACTTCGAGCTCACACCCACAGCTGCGAAAACTTCTCCTCTTGCTTCCCAAACCATTTTTTCTTCAGATCTGCACTTTATACGCGCTTTTCAACCTTCCACGCAAGTTGTTTTCGCAAAAACATTCGATTTTAAGCACTTTGGACCGATTAAATTTTGATTTCGGGGCTTCTTTTCTCATTTTCACCACTTGAGGTAAGTTTGTCTCAATATTTGGAAGATTTTCTCAGGATTTTACTTTTTGTCCTTTTTTTGACTTTTCCATTTCCCGAGAGTTGACTTTGTTTTTACTTTTTCCATTTTTGCTCATTTTTGCTCCTTTTGCAGATTTTTCGAAATGGCGGGTAATTTCCCTCATGGTGGAGATCCTCCAGGTGCCGGGGATGATTTCGATATCAATGACGCTGCCCCGAGGTCCGACCCTTTATTCCCCGAGAGATACGCCCCGTCGGAGCACATTCTTCCACGGGCCGTTTTTCGTCATTTTACTGACTCAATGATCGGGCACCCGGAGATCTACTTCTACGAGTAGGCCGGAGCATCACCTTTCTTACGAGGCACGAGAGGTATTTTACCTTCATTTTCTGTATTTTCGTGCATACCTTTGCCATGCTTGAACACACAGTTTAGCTTATGACATAGTACTTTGCTGCATCCTGAACATGTGGCTTAAACACTTGAATTTCTGAACACTAGGCTCATTGATTGATTGTGAACGCACGGTACACATTAGTTAAGAATTGAACCACGGCTCAAACACTGATTTGTCGAACACACAGCCCGAATCTGAAGGTGAACACACAGCACACACTGCTGAGAGTAGAACACGCAGTCCCAAACTCTGATTTTCTGAACACACAGTCCAAGTTGGGTGACACACAGCCCACACTGATTGAGAGTAGACAACGCAGTCCCAAACTCTGATTTTCTGAACACACAGTCCAAGTTGATGGTGAACACACAGCCCACACTGATTGAGAGTAGAACACGCAGTCCCAACTCTGATTTTCTGAACACACAGTCCAAGTTGATGGTGAACACACAGCCCACACTGATTGAGAGTAGAACACGCAGTCCCAAACTCTGATTTTCTGAACACACAGTCCAAGTTGATGGTGAACACACAGCCCACACTGATTGAAGTAGAGCACGCAGTCCCAACTCTGATTTTCTGAACACGCAGTCCAAGTTGATGGTGAACACACAGCCCACACTGATTGAGAGTAGAACACGCAGTCCCAAACTCTGATTTTCTGAACACACAGTCCAAGTTGATGGTGAACACACAGCCCACACTGATTGAGAATAGAACACGCAGTCCCAGCTCTGATTTTCTGAACACACAGTCCAAGTTGATGGTGAACACACAGCCCACACTGATTGAGAGTAGAACACGCAGTCCCAGCTCTGATTTTCTGAACACACAGTCCAAGTTGATGGTGAACACACAGCCCACACTCTGATTGAGAGTAGAACGCGCAGCCCTAACTCTGATTTTCTGAACACACAGTCCAAGTTGATGGTGAACACACAGCCCACACTCTGATTGAGAGTAGAACACACAGCCCTAACTCTGATTTTTTGAACACACAGTCCAAGTTGATGGTGAACACACAGCCCACACTCTGGTTGAGAGTAGAACACACAGCCCTAACTCTGATTTTCTGAACACACAGTCCAAGTTGATGGTGAACACACAGCCCACACTCTGATTGAGAGTAGAACACACAGCCCTAACTCTGATTTTCTGAACACAGCCCAGATTGATGGTGAACACACAGCCCACACTCTGATTGAGAGTAGAACACACAGCCCTAACTCTGATTTTCTGAACACACAGCCCAGATTGATGGTGAACACACAGCCCACACTCTGATTGAGAGTAGAACACACAGCCCTAACTCTGATTTTCTGAACACACAGCCCAGATTGATGGTGAACACACAGCCCACACTCTGATTGAGAGTAGAACACACAGCCCTAACTCTGATTTTCTGAACACACAGCCCAGATTAAAGCGAACACGCAGCCCACTGATTAACATTTGAACACGCAGCCCAAACACTGATTTTCTGAACACACAGCCCAGATTACTGATTTTCTGAACACACAGCCCAGATTACTGATTTTCTGAACACACAACCCAGATTAAAGCGAACACGCAGCCCACTGATTAACATTTGAACACGCAGCCCAAACACTTGAGATGAACACGTAGCCCAAATTACTGATATCGAACATAGCTTATTTACTTGCGCTTGCACACAGCTCATTCATTTCATTTGCACATGCTCATTCATTTCACACTAACACATGCTTTCATTCTGAATGCAGGTTGGCTCTCGTACCGTACGAGGATACGGCTCCACTGCTGCGAGAGAGTGGTATACCGAGCTCCCAGAGGCTGTCCGGGATTTGGTTGATTTAGCAGGGTTCGGGGCCTTCTGCATGGGGTTATCACATTGTCCTGCCAGTAGGACACTGTTAGCCACTTTGGTGGAGAGATGGTGGGACACCACCAATTCCTTCCATTTTTTCGCCACCGGGGATTTGACCATGACCCCGCTAGATTTTGCTGTACTTACCGGTCTAGACGTAGGAGGTTGGTCCATTCCTTATGACGAGGATATGGGCGAATGGGAGGCCGCTTGGGTACATCTGTTGGGGGCCCGCCCACCTGTGGACAGAGCTTCTGGAAGAGTCCGGTACACCTGGTTCTCCTCCCGTTTTCGGAGGCCGGAGATGGAGCCCGAGTCTCCTGAAGAGGTTGAGCAGTACACCCGCGGTTTCCTTATGTTCCTCTTTGGTACCACTCTGTTTGCTGATAGGGGGAACACTGTCGGGTTATATCTTTTGAGTGCCCTAGTGGACCTATCACAGGTCAGTCGGTACGACTGGGGTGGCGCCGGCCTGCTACCCTACCCTCTATTGCTATATGAGCGCGGCCTCTCGCGGGCGGGAAGACTTACTCGGCGGCTACTGGAGAGCCTGGGAGGTACGTTCTGTCCTCTTGATTTACATTTCTGCTCCTCATTACTTGTTCATTGCACACACGGCGCACTTTACATTCTGTATTCTGCCCTCAGCACTTTGTATTTACATTCCGTACTGCTTTTCTCAGCTATGGGTCTATGTATATTTTCCGACGCTAGCTCCAGAGATGGAGGTGGCAGGGCCCCTTATGACCCCGTTTTCATTGGTATTCGAGGGCCAGCACCAACCGAGACCTCGAGAGACTCTCTTCCACCTGCGACAGTACTTTGACACTGTTCGGACGACAGAGGTATTTCAGAACTCTCAGTTCTCTTCCGTTTTCATCTTTGATTTGCCCTGTATATTCCCGATTCCTGATTGATTTATGCACTGGTTATCCGCAGATTACGTGGTAACCCTGGGCGGTCTTGGGCGATGGTCTCCGATTTCAGTATCCCGGAGGATCAGGCACCTCCTAGTATAGGGTCCTACTCGAGGGGCCGGTTGGTAGGGCATGGTTCCTGGGGAAACGTTTTCTGCGCCAGGTATGGGGGTACATTTCTCAGGACCCTCCTGCGGCGCCTCCAGCCACTATGCGGACTGCTGATAGACTCTCTACCCAGGAGGTCATTAGTGCTATGCAGGGCACTGATGCTTTGCTGCATCTCACGGACGGGGACTACACCACTTATCGTCACACATATCTGATGCCTCCCTTGACGGGAGTGCGTGCTCCGCCACGGAGGCCTGCCGATATACCATCTTCGAGCCGGGCTCGTGCTACGGATATCCCCTCCTCCAGTAGGGCTGGTACGTCTCGAGGTGGGGGTGGATCGATTCCCCCGATCCCTCCGACTCATCATCATCCTGGGTGGCCAGATATGCCGACCGAGTTGACGAGTTGGCGATTTGGGACTCCTTACCAGGTCTCGCTAGAGCCTCCTCTTCCTGACCACAGATATGTCAGAGACCCTGATTCACCACCGGTATGTTTTACAGCTTTGATTTATCAGTCGAATATTTGGACATTCATTCCTTTACTGATAGTTCTGCATTTGTATCCGTAGCCTCCAGTTGAGTACATGGATGAGATGCTTGGGATGCTGGCCACATTCGAGGGCATGATCCTACGGAGGGAGGCACAGCTGGCCATTATGGGCGTGCAGGTACTGTCCATCTTTCCTGTATTTAGCATATTTCTGATGACATGCTGGTTTTGAACATTCTTACTGTATTGATAGACTGTGTAGGGCACATCTGACACACACCCCATTCGCGAACATTCTGCTTTTCATATTTGAACTGATGTATTGAACTCTTCACTTTCAGATGCCTCCTGTATACGCACCGCCGCGGGCCGAGCCACCCGGGCCTTCTCAGAGAAGTCGAGGTGCTGGGCCATCTGGGCCCTTTCGAGGAGCTGGGCCATCTAGGCCTTCTCAGGGAGCTGGGCCATCTAGGCCTTTCCGAGGAGCTCGAGGAGCGGGGTCGTCTCGCAGACGTAGGGCACATGTTATTGAGGCAGAGCCTGATGAGGAGGAAGGAGGAGGAGGTCGCAGATCGTGAGTCAGAGACATCTGCTGAGGAGGGGGGCTCCGGCCTTGGTTCCGGGAGTGGAGGCGAGGCTGAGGGGGATCCTGAGGATGACAGCTCCGACCCGGATGGTGATGATGGTGCAGAGGTTGTCCCGCAGAAGAGGATGAGGGGGTCTCCTCATTCCCGCTCCCGAGGATATTGATGTTATTTCCTGCTTTATTTTACTTTTTGCTAGTAGTTTGTAGCACTTTGCACATTGTTAGGCAGTTTTATTTTCTGTAAAACTTGTACCTTTACTTTGTTGTAAAACATGATGGAATGAAACAGCTTTTGAAAAGGTGTTGTATTTGAAACTCTTAGCATCGCATCGCATCATTTTGCACAAAAATGGAATTGAATGGGAATGTGCCTCGTGTATTTACCGGGTCAGGTAATGAACCGACGCAACAAATCAAACAACTCGACTCACTAAGAAATAACAGAATCTTAGCAAGTTTACAACTCGATAAGCAAAATACAACAATGTTAACGACTCGATAAACAAGACTTAACAAAATTGCATAAACAAAAAGGTAATAACTCAAAACACAAAATGCGACAGCTCGACAAAACTTACAACTCGATAAACAAAGCAACAACTCGATAAGCAAAATACAACAAAGCGTACTTCGGACGGACTCTGGATGATGAACGCATCCGAAACTGAGAGAAATGGAGGCCTTCGACATCCCCGATGCACAGAAATGCCTCAAACTTCCTTCCGGAGGGCAAAACAGGACCAATGCATGGCCGGCCACATTTTGCATCTGGGGACTGAAGGGTGGCCGGCCGGCCAGTTTTTGAAACAAAGATGGCCGGCCTGCTAGAATAGATGGCCGGCCGGCCACCTTTCCTGCAACTCTCAGAATTTTGACACTTGTCCTCGAATAGTGTTTTTACCCCCCTATAAAGCTCCAACTTTGGAACTCTTTCATTTCATCACTGCTTTGCACAAAAATGGAGGCATTTCTCGTAGAAAATCTCACATCTTGGATCTCTTCTTTAGATGGCTCGGAAAAGTTGAACTTCCGGGGTTTCGGCTTGAATGCACTATTCACGCTGGGCCGGACTTCACTGCATCTTCCTTTCCTCTATGCCGCGGTGAGATTTTGGAACCCAGTGACGCACGTCTTCAGCTTCGGGGGGCAAGAGGTATGTCCCACTTTTGAAGATTTTCAAGTTTTGATAGAATTCGAGCGAGGTGAGGAAATCTTGCCCCAACTCAATTTTGGCTATGCCCAAACCCTAGGGCGGATGTGCGGACTCAACGCACATGATGCTCGATCCCTGATTTGTAACGGAATGTTGGATATCCCGAGCCTGATTTACCGGTTCTCCGATGCTGGTGACCGCAGCGACCATCATTGGCAAGGCTTCCGGCGACACGCCCTCTGTTTATGCATGTTATCTCATTTTCTGTTTGCCTCGAGCTTTGGAGGATCCAGCGTCCGTCTGATTGAAGTGGCCCAAGGCTTGAAAGAAGGAAGGAGTTGCATCGCCATGACATTGGCCGAGACACTGATGGGCTTGGATGCTTTCTGTTACCGGGAGACAACTAGATTTGCAGGGAGTCCACTACTGCTGCAGGTAATGTTTCCCACCCGATCTCACATATGTATTTGCTCACATCACTCGGCCCTCAGGCTCGGTTTTTTTTTTCTCACAAAACCCTCATCTTACTTTTCTCTCATCGTACATCTCTCTATTCTTTATTCTCTCGTTTTTCATCCCTCCCCAGATATGGTTGATGGATAAATTGCAAGTTGTGGACTCTTGCCCTGCTTACTCAGCCCGCGACTATTTCTTTCGACAACGCCTAGTCGACGCCCTTGATGAGGGATGGTGGTTTGAATGGATGTGCAATTTGTCGGCAGATCGCATTGCGTGGCGCTGCCCTTGGCTCAATCTCCCGGCAATGAGCTACAGCATGTCTCGGCAGGTCGGGATTCGATTGATCGGCTTGACTCACTGCGTATTCTATTTCCCATTCCGTATTCTACGCCAGTTTGGCCATGATCAGACTTGCCCACCAGAGGGGATAGAGTATCCGGCTACATTCCCGGTTCGAGGCGCACAGCTGGCTCGGCAGGCCGCAGCGTGGGGAATTAGAGAACTTCTGGCCCCTGCTCCCACTTTTAGTTGCACTTTGTCTGACGAGTGTTGGGATTGGCTCAACGAAGAAGCACAGGTTGGGCCTAGGTTGGCATCAGAGGCTTCAACTAGCTCTGGCAGGGGGCGCAGGGACACCTGACTTGACTATGCCCCGGATTTATTTTTTTACTAGTACTTTCAAGTTTTCTTTATGAGTGTAATAAAAAGCAACTTCAATTGTATGCAAGAGCAAGAGAACTCTGTTTTGAAATCAATGAAATTGAAGGTTGTGGTACTGAAAATTCTCCGCTTTGGTCCAAAAATGGTCTTAGTTGTAAAAAGATTAATTTTGAGCAAAGTCAACTTTTATTAAAACTTTTCAAAACTATTTTCGATATGGATCAGAACTGGACACGCCTGAGATCTGTCACTGAGATGCACAACCCCGGATCCTAGCAACTGGAAAGTTGCCCCTAGTCTGAATAGTACCGCGGCACTTCGTTGCAACGGAAAGTTGCCCCTAGTCTGAATAGCACTGTACCGGAGATCACGATAAATGCTGATGAATAGAGATGACTGAGATGATCAAATGGACAAAGTTGATCGGGGAAAAGATTGTGGCTGAACTTCAAGGTGAAGTTGCCTACGTATCCCAAAGATGGGAATCAAGCCTTACGTAGTTCCGGCTTAGGTTCGCTCGGGTATTTTCACTCTCCTTTTGCGCTCTAACTTTTGCCAAGGCCGCCCTTTGCGGGTTTTCAACCTTGCGAGCTCAGTTTTTATAATTTCAAATTTTCTGTGCTCTGAGTTTTGCCTAGGTCGCCCTTTCGGGTTTTCGGCCTAGCGAGCCTCTCAGGGGTAGTATTTCTTCAACTTGTCCATGTTGATCGGTTGGGAAAACTCTAAGCCATCTAGATCCATCAGAACCACAGCTCCACCAGACCAGATTGACTTGATGATGTAGGGACCAGTCCAATTAGGTCTGAACTTGCCCCTTGGGTCGTGGATGGGAGCTCGGTTGTCTTTGAGCACCAAATCTCCTTCTTTTAAATTCCTGGACTTAACCTTCTTGTTGAAAGCCCGGGCAATTCTGCGTTGATAGCCTTGAATGTGGTACAGTGCTTTCAGCCTTCTTTCATCGAAAAGCATGAGTTCCTCAAATCTGCTCTGCTGCCAGTCTGCCTCGGCTATTTGACACTCGGCCAATACTCGTAATGACGGAACCTCGATCTCAATAGGTAGAACGGCCTCCATCCCATAAACCAAGGAATACGGAGTCGCCCCAGTAGAAGTTCTGATTGAAGTCCGGTAGCCCCACAGAGCAAACGGCAGCTTATCTGGCCAGTCCCGGTAGGTTTCCACCATCTTCTGTAGTATGCGCTTGATATTCTTGTTGGCGGCCTCAACTGCTCCATTGGTTTGCGGCCGATAGGTAGACGACTTATGAAAAGCCACATTGTATTTCTCCAACAAATCAATCACCTCCTTCTTGAAGTGGGAACCATTGTCTGAAATTATTTCGTTTGGGACCCCGTAGCGACAGATGATGTTGTTTCTGATAAATTTTGCGACGTGCGAAGCCTTCAACACCGCATAAGATTGGGCCTCAACCCACTTTGTGAAATAATCTATCGCTACCAAGATGAACTCATGCCCATTCGACCCCTTCGGCGTAACTGCTCCGATTACATCAATTCCCCAGACTGAAAACGGCCATGGCGAAGTCATGTTGTACAGCTTTGACGGCGGAATGTTCATGCGATTTGCATGAATCTGACATTTGTGACATCGCCGGACGAAACCAATACAATCCTCCTCCATGGTGGACCAGTAATAACCCTGTCTGAGAATCTTCCGTGCCAACATTACCCCATTCATGTGTGCACCACATTCTCCCCCGTGGATGGCTTCCATCAGACGCTTTGACTCTTCGGCATCAACGCACAGTTTATGCATTCCCAGATGACCCCGTTTATACAGTTTACCCCCGCAGATGATGAACTGAACTGCCATTCTCCTGATTGCCCTTTTGTCTTTGGCATTTACCCCTGGCGGGTATGCTTCTTTCTCCAAGAAGTTCCAGATGTCGTAATACCAGGGGTTTTCGTCCTGAACTTCATCTATAGCGGCAATCGACTCGTAGGCAGGTGCAAATTTCTGGTCGATGATGACTGGACGCATCCGGACTCCACACGGGATGTCTATCATAGAAGATAGAGTTGCTAAAGAATCTGCGAACCTGTTGTTCTCTCTTAGTAGATGAGTAAAACTTAGCTTCTCAAACCGAGGAATCAGCAAATCCAAGGTCTGGTGATACATCATCATCTTTTCCTCTTTCACTTTCCAGTCTCCTTTAGCTTGAGACACAACAAGGTTCGAGTCCCCAATGACGTCCAACCGTCTTGCCCCTAGTTCCAGGGCTGCTTCTAGACCAGCGATGCACGCCTCGTATTCTGCTTCATTGTTCGAGACTTTGAATCGGAGTTTGAAGGCGAGAGGGATACGGGAATTGTCGGGTGCTATCAGCAACACTCCTATCCCATACCCGTATTGATTTGACGCTCCGTCAAAGTACATCGTCCAAGTTTCATCGTCGATATGCAGAATTGATTCATCTGGGAACAGGTACTCAACTGCTTCATCCCCCTCAACCGGATGGTCGGCAAGGAACTCTGCCACTGCTCTTCCTTTCACTGACTTGCGTGTCACGTACGTGAGATCAAATTCGGAGAGCAACAGCAACCAACGAGCTAGCCTACCCGTAAGCGCTGGTTTCTCGAAGAGATATTTGATGGGATCAAGTCGTGAAACCAACGTTACAGAGTGAGCTAACAGGTAGTGCCGCAGCTTCCTGGTAGCCCATACCAGAGCTAAGCAAGCCTTTTCCAGTGAGTGTATCGGGTTTCATACTCCAGCATCTTCTTGCTGAGATAGTAGATGGCTCTCTCCACCTTATCTTCTGATTCTTGTGCAAGCATGCAGCCCATTGTAGTTTCAGTCACTGACAGATACAAAATCAACGGTTTCCCCGGTTCTGGCGGTGACAACACGGGCGGGTTCTGTAGATATTCTTTAATCTGTTCAAATGCAGCTTGACATCGGCCGTCCCATTGGAATTTCTTTCCTTTCTTCAGGAGACCAAAAAGTGGTTCACAAGTCAAGGTTAATTTTGAAATAAACCGTCTTATGAATTGCACTTTACCCAGAAAGCCTCGCACCTCCTTTTCAGTCCTTGGTGGTGGCATTTCTAGGATGGCCTTGATTTTGGAAGGATCGACCTCGATGCCTCTTTGTGTAATCAGAAACCCCAGCATTTTTCCCGCTGTAACACCAAATGTACATTTCTGAGGGTTTAGCCGCAACCGGAATTCCCTGATCCTTTGGAAAAACTTATGCAAGGCGGTGTAGTGGCCCTCTCTTTCCTTGGACTTGACAATCATGTCGTCCACATACACCTCAACCTCTTTGTGGATCATATCATGTAGTATTGTGGTCGCGGCCCGTTGATAAGTAGCTCCAGCATTCTTCAACCCAAACGGCATTACCCTATAGCAGTATGTCCCCCACGGGGTGGTGAATGCAGTCTTTTCCCGGTCTTCTGGTGCCATCACTATCTGGTTGTACCCTGAGAAGCCATCCATGAATGAGAGCAATGCATGCCCTGCTGTGAAATCTACCAACTCATCGATGTGCGGTAGGGGAAAGTCGTCCTTCGGACTAGCTCTGTTCAAATCCCTGAAATCCACACATACCCGGATCCTGCCATCTTTCTTCGGCACCGGAACAATGTTGGCCAACCAAGTCGGTATTCGATACCAGCAGGAAGCCTGCGTCGATTTGCTTGGTGACCTCTTCCTTAATCTTGAGAGCCCAATCCGGGCGGATCCTTCTGAGTTTCTGTTTGACAGGTCGGGCCTCGGGGTCAAGGGGGATCCGATGCTGTACAATCTCAGGATCGATTCCAGGCATGTCTTCGTAGGACCACGCGAAAACATCTTTGAAATCTTTTAATAAAGCGACTAAGCGCTCGCGTTCCTCCGAAGACAACGTGGACCCGATCTGGACCAGCCGCGGGTCCTCCTCAGTACCAATGTTCACGGTAATGATTTCATCCATTAATGGTTTAACAAATCTCTCTTGCTCTTGCTCAATTAAACGTTGTAAAACCGGAGGAACTTCGTCCTCGTCGTTTTCATCAAAGTTTTGAAAGTCTGAATTAATGCAATAAATCAAGGGCACAGAAAAGTACTCGGAAACCACATTCACCTCATTCTCATTAAGTTCATCCAAATCGTCCGATTCATTTACAACAGACTCAAATGAAAAGGAAAAAGACGACCTAGACAGGACTGTGGCATCCGGGTTAACATCCCCAGGAGTACCAGACTCAGACTCAGTCGAGCTGGAACCTGATTCCGACTCACAAGACTCGGTGGAATCAGATTCCGGCTCACTACCTGACCCGGTGCTGCTGGACAAAAATCCCTCCTCGTATTGCCAAGTGAGAGAGGGTGCGATAGATGCATCCAAGATAGCTGCTGGTTGGCTCGCAGCCGTTTCATCCCCAATCATGGAAACCACGAAGTTATCCCCCAAGCACTCATGGTCGATCGGAGGATCAGAGAGTAGACATGCCAGCGCTACCCCCATTTCAAATTCTGTGCCCTCAGGATCCCCTGCTTTACACTGCTCAGCCTCAGCTGGTGGGTCTGTCTGCTCTGTGGCAACGTCATCCCCGGATAGTTGTAGGTCAAAGAAGATCTCGAAGCCTGGGACGCGCTTCTTCTCCGCGTTTAGCCACGGCTCCGGGAAGCCGCAAAATGGAAAATCCTCCCCCTCCCGGACAAAGCGTCCGTTCAGGGTACCCTGGATGGGCCTGTGCATTAATTCAAAAGGCTTCCCAGCCTGCTTCGCTCTGGCTCTGCCGGCCATTTCCTTTCCTTTCCTCACCCAGTCCTCTTTGGTGGGCAGATAACCCAGTCCAAAGGTATGCGGGTTGTGTGGCACTTCGGCCAACGCAGCGACTCCTTTCCTGCCGCTCCTTCCTAATCCCATCCCGGGATGTGTTGTAGCTTGTTCATGAGGTAGACGGATTGAGCACTGACGTACACCCCTCATTCACAGCCATGATATTCTGTACTACCTGGGCCTCAGCCAAAGTGAATCCTGATAAGAATACGTCCTCTGTGCCATGCTCAATTTCCAGGACTGGCGTAGATACCTCTGGAGGCGGATGGATTGATGAGTTCCCGAACACAATGGCTACTCCCTTTCCATAGGGGTATTTCACCATCTGATGTAGAGTGGAAGAGACTGCCTTTACTTGGTGCAGCCACGGCCGCCCCAAGAGTAGGTTGAAGGTTGCGGGAACGTCCAAGACATGAAATTCGATGTCGTGTTGTCCTGGACCAACCTTGGTTTGAATCTTGACAGTCCCCATCACTTCCCTGCTAGTATTATCGTATGCTCTGATCACCTGAGTGGTTGGTGTGAAGTCCGCGGGCTTCAACCCAACTGCATATGCTGTTCTGACTGGGCAGACATTGATGGCGGACCCGGTATCAACAAGTACCACCGGTATCCACTTGCCTCTACATTCCACGGAAACGTAGAGGGGTTTGTTATGGTTTGTGCCCTCAGGCGGTAATTCCTTGTCTGAAAAGGTTAATGCCGGGGAACCTCCTCCCGGAAAAACCAGCCCAACCAGCTGCTCTGGTGTAGTGTCTATAGAGAGTTTGGCCTTGTCCATGGCAGATAGGACGGCCTGTCTGTGCACCCTCGATGCCATAAGCAGTCCCCAGATGGAGATATCTGCTTGTATCTTCTTCAATTGCTTGAGCACAGCTTCTTCTTCAATCTGTTTCTCTCTCTGTTTCTCAGCTTCTTTGTCTTTCCCAGACGCCTCAGGTTGGTCTAAGTGTTGGGGCTTGAAATACCGCCCACTTCTGGTCATATGAGCGATCTCGTCAATATACCAGGTATCATCTGGTTGGTTATCTCCCCAGTCCTCATCTGTGTGGGCAAGACATAAGTCATCGTCTTCCCACCACATTCCGTCGGCAGCCGACAGACATCTGTCCGGCTCCGGTATGATCGTACTCGCAGCACCTTCAATCTTTATGCCCGCAGCATTTCCTGTTCCTGTGCACACAGCACTCTCGACCCCCACATGGGCCTTAGCTTTTCTGATTCTCTCGGAATCCTCAAATCTTTGTTGTTCCAACTGCGTCAGTACAGCTGGTTGTTCAATACTCCCTGCATTTACAATCCCCAAATTCTGAGCGAAATTCTTAGTGCCGGCGCTCTCCGGCGGTGGATTCTGACCCTCGGCCTTTCCGGCCACCATTGATACTCTTGCCCCTGCCGGGCCCTGTTCTGGTTGAATTCCACACGTCTGGCTGATCATCTAACCATCCGATAACTTCTGCCGACTCCTCATAGTCGAACCAGTTGATTGCAGCATCCCCTGATTCTTGGTCGTTGAAGAACTGGAAGTTGGCAAAGTCCCTTCCACTGTTGTCAGATCATCTGCCCTTGTTCAAGTCTGTCCCCCCGAATCATGCATAACTCTGCTTTTCTGGCAGCCCTGCACTCAGCTCAGACTGGCCCACTGATAAGATGTATTCGCTTGGATCATAGGCTCCTCCAGCATAATTCCCAGGCTGTTCCATCCCAGACTCAACAATTCTGCTCTCCTCTGAAACCTGCCCTGTCCATCTTCGGTGGTCACCACCACTGGCTTAGATTGGGTTGTGAAGATGTCCATCATGCACAAGTCAGTGCAGACAGGAAGGATCACCTCCGGCTTAGGTAGGTGGGATGGGGTGATATAGATACTAGGATCGTAAGACACGACCCCAGTTTGGATGAAGTTGATTCTGTTGGGAGGAGGGGCTTGGTTATGTGGTGGGAGGGGATTTGTTGTGACGTTGGGTTTTTCGGGAGGCGCGATCACCTGCTTGTCAATAAGATCCTGGATCTCATGACGCAATCTAAAGCAACGGTCGGTGTCATGACCATGCTGTTGGTGATACGCGCAGTATTTTGCCGGGTCATGAGAGGGAGGGAGTGGATTTGGCAGTGGCCTCGGCTCTAAAGGTGTCAAATGCTTCTTTCTGATTAACACCCCGAGAGCCTTGGACAAAGGCATGTATAGTGGAGTGAAGGTTCTTTGGCCTCTGGGTTGATATTTGGTGTTGTGGGTACTGCTCCCAGATGCGCCAGAGAAAGGCGTGGCTGTCATGGGTCTTGGGAGAGGGAGAGGGGGAGTGGTGGTGACCGTGCTCACCTCTGAAGCTCGTGCAGTTGCAGTGCCACTCGGGCCTGCGTTATTGTTTCGGTTGAAAGTCCTTCTGGGTTGCTCCTTATCCTGGTCGATTAGACCTTGTTTCATTGCATCCTCGATCTGTACCCCCATCTCGTGTAAATCTGAGAAGGTGGGAAAGGGGAGTACAATCATCTTCTGCATCAACTTGGGTTGGAGATTGCGCACAATCATCCTGATTTGATCTTTGTCTGTAGGCCTCAAGGTCATCATCGACGCCTTTGCCCTCCATCTAGTTACAAAATCGGAGAAAGTCTCCTTGGGTTCCTGCCTCGTTGTTTCGAGATCACGAGTTGTAATCTCGATCTGTGTATTGTACGAGTACTGTGCAACGAAGGCCTCAGCCATCTCATCCCAGCTTCTTTTCACCTCATCTTCTAACTTCGCGTACCAGATGGCTGCCACACCCGACAAAGTTCGGCCAAACAGGGAAAGTTTTTGTGGTCGGGTTAGGCCCATGGGCCGCAGGATGTCTGAGAATAGCCGAAGATGGACCATAGGGTCACCGGACCCGTCGAAACGGTCAATTTGTGGCATCTTGAATCTGTCTGGCAAAGTTACGGCTACATCGGTGTACCCATCTTCGATGTCTGGGATGGCCTTCACCT
This sequence comes from Camellia japonica, assembly GCA_030407325.1. Lineage (NCBI taxonomy): Eukaryota > Viridiplantae > Streptophyta > Magnoliopsida > Ericales > Theaceae > Camellia > Camellia japonica. Next base: position 48,881,876 of record JAPPVO010000003.1, read on the forward strand.
CCTGCGATTTCTTGAAAAGCTTCTCCAACTTACTCAGTTTTAGAGCCGTATGATCTACCTCGAACTCGAATGGAGAGTCCGGGTGGTTGGGTGTAAGATTCTTGGACAGTTGCGGCAGAAGCGGGGGCGGAGCCAGCCCCGTTGGAAGGTTGGTGTCCTCTTGGATATTCTGGACATTGGGTAGGGTGTTCTGGGTGTTCGGGGGGGTATTCTGAGGATTTGGCAGGGTATTCTGACCAGTAGGTGCCTGCTCGGGTAATGGAGCCGCTGGTGGAGGAGGAACCTGATGTGAAGCTGATGCTGCATTCTGCTGTTGCAGCCTCGTGATCAGCTCGGCCTGCTGGGCCATGACTGCGGCTTGTTGCTTAGAAAATTTCGCTTGGCGGATGGCATCCTCCTGCATCTGTCTCATGTTTTCTTGCATTTGGCGCATCATCGCCTCCATCCCTGATGTATTCTGCTGTTCCATCTGAATGACCGGTAAATGTATCTCTATGGCAGACACAGAAATCTCAACCTGACTGTTTACTGTCAAAGTAGCCCTCTGTCCCGTAATCCCTGTTCTGACACACTGCGCCTCCTCGGCCTTCTTCTGATAATTGGGGGTAGAGAGTGGAACACTGGATGTCCGTCAACCAGATCCTCGGATCGATTGAGTCGGCGACCTCGTGTCCAAAGTGCTTGGGGAGTATCTACTGGTTGGAAGCAATCGTGCTAAAAACTGCCCCTAGCAAAAGATAATAAAGCGAAAAAGGAAATAAATAACCAGATAAACGGGCAGCATAACAGCTTAAATTAAATACACAACACACAGTCGGGCATACAACACACAGTTGATAAGCTGAAAATACACTGTCCTCAATCACTGATCATTGTTCCTGTATCACTGTTCCCCAAAACTGAATCCGCTATCCGCAGACAACTGATTCTCAGATACTGACTGATGCCCGCAGGCCTGATGCCCAAACTCATACACTGATACATGCATTCCTGTAGAGACGCACTCTAAAGCACATAACAGATAAGTGAGAGCCAAAACACCCCTATGTTGGGGTAGGGTTTCCCTGTCCTATTTTGTCAGGAGCTAGGGTTTCACTACGCACAGCGGTTTCAAACAACCTATAAACGGGTAAGCAACCTGTCCTAGTTTGGAATGGTCACTATGGATCCGAATATGCACTAGGTCGAATGGTCAAAAAGGGTGCCCCGGTAAAACCGGGGTTTGTGTTCCCATGCTGTCAGAGCCCAGAGCCGATCAGCCTTATGGACATGCCTTGACAAGACAAGCCTCCGGCAAATCGTTCGGGAATGGCATATGGCAAACACGGTGTCCTAGGCGCACCAATGCAAATGCAATGCAAAGAAACACACAAGTGTAGTCAAAACCAGATATCATGAGTTCGAGTCAAGTTCTCTAAATCCCCAGCAGAGTCGCCAGAAACTGTAGACGTCCCCGAACGCATCCCGGGCGAAAGGAGTGCGAGTCCCCCCCCCGTTCTGGTTCGATATTGGGTCACTACAGTTCGAAGGACTCAAATGTCACGGTTCTTAATCTTGAACCAAAGAGTCCAAATCCGGCAAATCGTTTTGAAAACAGATTTTTTGAAAGAAGTGCCAAACATGGACTGCTTCGCCAGATACAGAGTCGCCACCTAAATGTTTTTTTAAATGGGAAATTTAGGAAACCCTGACTCGGTGCCAAAGGCCACGTGTCCGTCATCACCAAAGTTGCCTCGGCTCGGGAACTTGGGTACGATTGGGGAAGGTCACTTCGTGAGCACCCCCGCTCGCCCGGTCAAAGACCGGCCTCTACTAACCATGATATCTGTTTTTGAAAACATTGTGTGTTCTTATTCCGGTTATTAGCCTAGATTACTATGTGATGCGCACAGCATACAAGTATAGACTGGTCGCCTGAATTGGAACAAAACACTTCATGTTTGTTTGTTTGAAAATGGTTTGATGGTGCTACCCGCAGGTAGGCTAAGACGTGGATTTGCCACCCTCGGGTGGGCTTAGAAAACATGATTTTGCCACTATCTAGTGGGCTTAAAACAAACATTCAATGAATTGTTCCAATCCAAATAACACAACCTCCACCCACAGGCATTCAAGGCAGTTATATCACATAAGCAATTAGCCTCATGGTAAGCATGCTATTCATGGCAACACTCACACGCATGCAAGGATGCTAAAGCATAAAACTTACCGAGTACTCCAAGCCAAAAAAAGAAACTCATTAGAAATCATGCATGATCCTAACTATACAGAGATGCCTAATGCAACACATGCAAAGATGCAACTATAGCAGGCTCGGCTATTCTAAACATGGCATATGGAATGCTACAGCTATCAAGTACTCAACTTGGAATTGAAATACAAATGCAGTTTGTATGATGCGCCGAGCCCGGTGCGTGCAAGACAGATGAATGAATGCAAACATGCTATCATACTGTATGCTAATTGAAATATGCCCTATATCTAACCATCATAAGCAGGTAAATAAAAGGGAAGAAAGACGTGGGGTTGGAAGACATACATCACACTCACCCACACTTATTACAATTATGCCCTCGCGCAGAGGGTCCAAATAAATAATACAGTCCCAATGAAAGAATAGTACAGTCCAAATATACAGTCCAAATAATGTACAAATTCCTAATTAATTTACAAATTAACTAAGAAAGCTGTAAAACTGGCATGCAAGCCAGGGACTGCCTTGATTCTGATGAATGATGTATGTTTGGGCTGCCTTGCGCGGAAATCCACTGGAATGCCCCAATTAGCCTCTGTTTGCAATGTTTCTCGAAATGCGTGCCAAGTCCGAAAGTTGCTGATTCTTCATTTTGCTGCAACAGAGAGCAGGAAAGGGGCATAGCAATGTATTTCACAATATATGCATGCCTCGATCCTCGTGCCACCAATCACGCATCTCGATGCATGATGGCCGAGGAGTCGAATTGCACAACTCAATATAGGATGAATGCATATGAATGCTACAACAAAACCTAACTCCATCATGGATAATCCGGAGTGTCGGTGACTTGGGAATTGAGACCCGTTCCGTCGCTCGGAGTACGAAACGTGCCTCGTTTCCCGTGCCCGGGCTAACTCCTATCCCGAACACGATGCAATATGCATGATATGCATGAAATGTAGCTAATATGCAACCCTAACATACACAATGTCATGGAATGGCATACACGCTATACGAGGTAATATACAACCGGGCATACACAATGCTATGGGTGAAATGGCATACGCAATGCAATAATGGGCTTACACCAACATGAGAGAGCCTCAGCCACACTCACATAGGAGGCCATCAGATGAAAACAAGATACCTCGAAGTGCGTGCCCGCGGGCACGCAAACCGAGAACGGACCCTCGGCACCGAAATGCCACTCTAATGAGACATGGCAAGACAGAATATGGTATGCTAACATGCAAAAATCAGTGGCAAAATGAGGGGAAAAACAGCCCCGAAACCCGGTAAAACGAAACCCGATGCATGAAATGATCCCGAAATGCGAAATTAGGCACCCGAAATGGCTTGTACAGCTATACAATACATGCATAATTGAACATGACATGAAAAATCAGAAGCAAGGAAGCCCCAAAACTAGTATTTTTACAGTTCAAAACATGGCCAAACAGCAATCACAAGTAGGGCTAAAATGGCATACAAAAATGGCTCCACAAGGGAGGTCATGAAGCAAGTAATAGATGCAAAGCCCAAATGGAAAAATACCCTTCTACAACACTGAAGAGGGACCAAAAATATGAACATTTACAGTTTATGAAAGTCTCCAAATCAGTATGTAAACATGCTCAAAATGCAATGCAAGATTAAGGCCATAAGAGGGTATAACATGAAGTACACAAAACATTCATCAAATAGCTAATGACCCTTAATGAAACATGCCAAGAAGGTCAAAATATGGCCACTTTCAGTTCTGATCATGGCCTAAAACAGAAGCTAAAATGCTAACAAAGCATGCAAAAATGGGGGCCAAAGAGGGGTATAATGGTAAGTGCTACATGGAGGCCCCCAACAGTGTTGAGCCCTTCTACAATGTTGTAGAGGGGCTCAAAATAAGCCAACTTACAGTTTATATCATGCCTCAAAACAGACTACACATAGGCTAGAAATACCATGCAAAACAATGGCATACAAGAGGGTATTGAAGCAAGTACCAAATGGGGGTCTCAAACAGTGTTGAACCCTTAAACAAACATGAAGAATGGCTCAAAAAAATGGCCCTTTCAGTTAGGGTCGGAGCCCAAAACAGTAAGAAAATAGGCTAGAAGAATGGTGCAAAAAAGTGCTACAAAAGAGGGAAAATGGTCTTACCCTTGAAGATCAAACTTTTGCTTCCTCTTGGACCAAGGGATGTTGCTTCTAAGCCTCTGAAAAACCTCTCCTTGCTGCTGGAAATGGAGTGGTGATGGTGGTGGTTGGTAGTGATGGAGAAATGGTGTAAAACTTAGAGATTTTGAGAGGAAATGAGAGAGATATGTATCTATATGCTCAAACCAATTTTTGCCACCCTTGAGGGAGAGCTAGAGCTGCTGTGTGTATGCAAGGATGGAGGAGCAATGGAGGGAAAGTGTGTAGGGCTTTGGGATTAAGTTCCCTCTCCTACAAAAGGTCCCCCGAAATTAGATATTTTGGGAGAAAAAGTTATACAGCTGCAAGGCACACCTCCCAAGGAGCATGGCCGGCCTGCTGTTTTTGTTGCAGGTGGCCGGCCGGCCACCCCCTATGGCCGGCCGGCCAAGGGGCAAAAATGTCAAGAAGATTTTCTGGCCGGCCACCAGAGAAAGGTGTCCTCCCATGTGTCCTCAACAAGACCCTGTGGTTCAAAATTGGAAACTCTAAAACAGGAGAGAGAATAAGCCACTTTTAGGAGGGGTTCAAAAGGTTCAAGTTGAGTTACTGGCCGGCCATGTGATATTAGGGTCCTCCCAAGTGTGTACAACACAAATATGTGGTTTGGGCTTGAAGAAAATGCTCCTAGGGTGGTCAACATTGGCTCGGAAGTGAGAAAAACGGGCGTCGGAGGGCGCCGGAGGAACATAACTGATTGCTGAGACAATTGCTGGCCTCCCACCCTTCAGTGACCTTCCTGGTGATAAAACAGAGGTACCTGCCAAAAATGAACGAAAACCGATGCAAAACGAATGCTCGGGGACCAAAACACGCAGTTCGGGGTCTCAAAAATAGGCTGTTAAGCACCGAAAGTGGCATTCGGGCACGAAGTGGGTCTCTCAGACCTCAGTGTCCCTCAAAAGGGAGTAAATGAGATGCATGCCAAAAACTGGAGCAGTCGGAGATGGTTAGACGGTCCCGAACCGAGGCACACGGCCTGACGGCTCCGAAAATCGGGAACCGGGCTCCGAAATGGGCAAAATGGCCTACGGCCACGAAATGTAGCCCACGGCCACTGAGAGATGGTCTACAGGGCCTTTCCCTCCTTTCAGGAAAAGAAACAGAGAAAACCGAGTCTGGTTCGCAAACCGAGGCAAGGTACAGAAGAGGGTTCGGAAGTCCGGAGGCAGGGCTCACGGCCGTGACTCTGAGACTTCTGAACGAGCACAGTATACAACATCACCGAGCGCTCACTCGGTGACGTCTGAGTCTTGAGGTCGGTCAAAAATGGGGTGTCTACAACATGCATGAGGAAATTCTTGAAACTCATCCTTCGAAATGCTATGAAACATGCATGCATGCATAAATTCATTCTTAATTCCCAACCTTTAATTCAATTCACATGTTAATTTGCCTACATAACTGATTTCAAGCATTAATCAACTAAATCACAAGGCTAGAGACTAACATTCTTACCTAAAGTTGATTACAAGTGTGATCCTAACTCAAAGCTTCAAATTATCTTCAATCTTCTAGCCAATTCCCCCCCTGTGAAGTCAATTCTTGAACTAGGACCCAAATCTCTTAACTCTCTCTCTCTCTCTCTCTTTCTCTCTCTCTCTCGTCTCTTGCATTAGTTGGAGGGAATGAAAATGGGATAGGCAACTTAGTGGGGTCAAAATGCCTATTAAGTGGTAATTGGCAAAATAAAACAAATAGCATTATTTTAATCAAATTTAATCGGTCTGAACCGAATTTTAATTAAACCTACCATAAAATTCTATAAATCCTAACTAGCACATAAATCAAGTCAATTTCTGATTCAGACGCCGATAAGGCTTTTAATTCGCAAACCGAAACTAAATCGTGAACAGATCTTTCTACGCCTAACAGATAAAGACACAAAAAAATGATGCAATACGCATGTAAATTAATTCCAAGTCTCTCCTAATTTACTGTTAGGCATAATGAAATACGGATTAATATTAGTCAGAGGTCGGGGTTGTTACAACAAGCGAGACCTACCAGTCAGACACAAACTGCGAGAATCGCTTCCGATGCACCAGCCTATAACAATGGAATCATTGATGTGGCGGATTAACGAGCACATCTGAGTTAAGGATAATGTCGCGACGGCCGCCGAGAGGGTGAATCCCGTGGCATTGAACAAACGTGCGGCTGTGAGGGTTAACTCGGTGGGGTAGGAGTATAACTACCCCAATAACCGAACCAGAGAACAAAACTGCAGTGTTGGCAGCAATGACAGAAACAATGGCCGTAGAAATGACTAGGCTAACATTCCTTGCAATAAGGAGGAAGATGCCAAGAGAAAATTGAAGGCACGGATCGGCATCACCACGGTCTTCAAAATTCTGATTTATTGCATCCTTAGTGAGATCCAAGGCGAGCCGTATGTCTGATGGCTAGCAAAATTTGGGGATGCTTAGAGGAGATTTAACTCAAGATATTGCTGTATTTTCCATGAAAAAAGGGGGCACCGAACGGAGGACTGCATACCACTCAAACAGCACCTGGAAGAGTTGGTCATAACAGACCATTTGGACCAATACATCGACGGCGGCATAAGAGCAGCCCTACAGTGGCAGACCGAGCCAAATGGGCTAGCCACCCTCAATGCTGCACCACAAGGAGTCATCAATGTCATCGACAAAATCATTGAGCTAGCATGGGTATGTGAGCTTAGAGGAATGATTAAGAAGGCTGAACATATGAGGGAAGTGTTATCGGTTCAGCTCACCGTAAAGAAGGGAAAGACCAAAGTGCACGGCATAATGACATTTTCAAGCAAAGACTTGGAGAAAATTCAAACCCCTCACAACGATGCCTTGGTGGTAACTCTTTGTGTCAAGGATTTCGACATCAAGCGAATTTTGATTGATCAGGACAGTACGGTCGAGATCATGTATTATGATGCATTCAAACAAATAAAGCTAGAGGACAAAGACTTAGCTCCAACAACTTCCCCTCTAGTAGGCCTTAACTCACAGTCGGAATGGCCAATTGGGAAGATCATATTGCCATTCAAAGCATGATCAATCACAAAGCAAGTTGAGTTCTGGGTATTGAAGGTCCCATCAACATACAACCTGATCTTGAGGAGAGGATGGTTGCACGCCACGTAAGCAGTAGCTTCAACTTATCACTAGGTCATGCACTTCCCTGCCCTAACCGGACCAATTGAAGAAGTTTAGGGGGGCCAAGTAATGTCAAAACAATGCTTCGTCATGGTGAACGGCACCCAGGCTGCTGTTCAAATGATAAAAGGGCCAGAAGGGAAAGAGGTCCTGGAAGATGTGAGGAGAAAGGCCAAGGAGAAGTCAATAGAAGATTTAGTGGAGGTTCGGATTGATAAGAACGATCTGAGCAAATTCTTCATCTTGGGTTCATCATTGTCTAGCACTGAGCGGATGAACTATGTAAAATTTTTGGTCTCTAACATTGAAGTCTTTGCATGGACGCCTTACGATATGCCTAACATTGATCCAAACTTTATTTTCCATCAACTCAACATCTTCCTAAACGCCTCGGCCAGTCATACAGAGAACTCGGTGCTCGGCCTTGCACTATGCCGAAGTGGTAGTCAAAGAGGTCAAAAACTTGTTGGAGGCTGGGGCGATTGAGGAGATGCAATGCCTAAAGTGGATCTCTAACATTGTGGTGGTTCCAAAGAAAAATGGGAAATGGCGAGCATGCGTCGACTAGAAGACGGTCAACAGAGTTTGCCCCAAGGATAGTTTTCCTCTCCCAAGAATTGACCAATTGGTGGATTTAACCGCTGGTCACCTAAGGTTTAGCTTCCTTGATGCATACCGCGGCTATCACCAAATTACCATGTACGAAGCAGACCGAGAGATCACTTCCTTTACCACGCCAAAATGACTATATTGCTACAAGGTCATACCCTTTGGTCTGAAGAATATTGGGGCAACTTTCCAAAGAATGGTGACAAAAATGTTTGCTCCTTTACTTGGCCATGCCATGGAAGCATATATCGACGATATGGTGGTCAGAAGTAAGGATGAACCTCAACACCTCGGCGACCTATCTAATATGTTCGCCATCCTCAAGTGCCACAAGTTACGGTTGAATGCTTCCAAGTGTGCTTTCGGAGTAGGAATTGGAAAATTTCTGGGCTTTTTGGTTACCAACGAGGAATTGAAGCTTCCCTTTCACAGATCAAGGCAATACAAGAGCTAGAATGACCAAATTCAACAAAAGACATGCAACATCTTGCCAGAATGGCAGCCGCGCTAAACAGATTTATTAGCCGGTCATCAAATTGTTTCAGGCCCTTTTTCAAGACTTTGAAATCCAAATTTTTCTGGGACGAGGAATGCAACCAAGCTATATTGGACTTAAAAGCATATCTTTGTTTCGTCTCAATCCTGGTCACCCCACAGCTAGGTGAAGAGCTCTATCTTTACCTGGCCGTATCTCAACACGAGGTCAGCGCTATATTAGTTCGAGCCGAGGGAATGCAACACCTCCCTATTTTCTATGTCAACAAAACATTGCTCCCTGCCAAGTCAAGATATTTGCAGCTGGAAAAACTGGCTCTAGCTTTCATAATGGCCTCCAGAAAGTTAGTGCACTATTTTCATACCTACACAATAGTAGTACTGACCAAATTTCCACTCAAGGTGCTTTTTGAGAAGGTGGATTTTTTTGGTAGAATCTTAAAGTGGGCAGTAGAGCTGGGGCAATACGACATCAAATTTCAGCCGCGAACAGCCATCAAGCCACAAGCCCTAGCCGACTAATGTAGGCCGAAAGGTACCACATTGAAGCCACTTGAGTTACATTTTCAGTCTTTCAATTTTGTTTATTTGGTAGAGATGATGTGTTTGGTGTACTTGTACGGATTTGGCAAGAAATACGCAAATTCAATAAAAAAAGGGCATGAAAGCAGATTCTCCGTGCAATAAGTGAAAAATCTGAGCTAGCCACCTCAGTGCGGCCAAGCCTCACCGCACGTGCAGCCTACTACTGCTTGAGTGGTCCACATGGACGCTCGAGCGGCCCACCTAGGGATGCGTGCCCAAAATTTTGGGTTTGTTCTGCTGAGAATAAAAGGAACAAAAATAGGCTAACATAGGGTCAAAAATTATTCTAAGAAAATGAGAGGCTAGGGTTTGAAAGGGTGATTTTTCCTCAAGCTTCAATGAGAACTTTTACAGGGGCTTCCACCTCTTCCATCTCTTTCACCTCTTCCCACTCCTCCATGAGTGGCTAGGCTATTCTTTTCTAGGGTTTTGATGAAACTCTAGCCATGGAAAAGGATTTTTCTTAAGCTTTGATTGTGAACCGGTTTGAATCAATGTATAGATGATTTAGAAGTTTTTAATAATTGTTCTTTTCATCTCTTCAAGTATTTTACTCTCTATGATTGTTTAATGCTTTCCACACATTAGTTTTCTTTGTGTTTGTGTTCAAAGTACGAGACGAGTCATGCTACGAGAGACGGGTCGTGTTGCTACTATAGTTTAAAGCAACCGACTCATACTACTTGGGATGATTCATGCCTGTACGTTGAATGCAACAACCCTCTTGATCAATATTTTAAACTTGTAGTTGTGAAATATTGGGTATTTCAAATCGGATTGCAATTGATGGCCGATGTTAAATCTCATTTATGTGGTTAGTAGTGAATTCTTCGCCCTAGGACTTTTTTCCAAAACCCAATACCTCAAACTCTACGTTTAATTGTCAATTTAATTTCTCAATTTCATTGAATTCTTGTTTAGTCATAATATCCATCAATCTTTTTAATCAAAATTAATTTAGGAATTTAGCAATTAAATTAGTTTAATTTCTCAATTGTCTCTGTGGATCAATACCTAGACTTGCCATTATTCTAAAAGAATTTGGTATAGTTTAGTGTTTATATTTGGTGTGTGAAACGACCTATGACCGATTTTGTTGCGAAATTTGCACCAGGTACCCATCATGTCTGCCCAATAGATTTGGCACATAAAACCGAGCAAAGAGAAGTGGCCAGTGCGGATTTAGCACGGCCAATGATCTCCATGCCACCAGAAGGGAGTGAGGTGCAAGCTATAGAAAGGCAAGACAGTGCTGAGAAGATAGCAAAAAAAACAGCCGACCTATCAAACGACAAGATAGACGCGCATGCAGAAAGGCTGCACATGACGAAGATCAGAACCTTGGGCATTCACAATTCTCAAAACCCATCTAACTGCTAGAAATTGTTCATTGGTGAGATATGAAAACTTTTTATTGATGGAGCATCGAATAGACACGGTGCCGGGCTAGGAGTTATGTTAACTTCGCCATACGGGCTAACCATTGAGCATGCTATCATGCTCGGACTCCCAGCGTCCAACAATGAGGCAGAATATGAGGCCCTCATAACCGGCCTAAAAAGTGCTCTGCAGATTAAGGCAATCAAGCTCATGATAATTAGCGACTCTAAACTTGTCATTAACCAAGTCTCCAGTGAATACGAAGCTAAGGATGAGAGGATGGTGTAGCTTGCTTTTCGTGCTCCTTTTAGATACGATAGCCCTTCAGTTCAGACTCCCTTAGTTCTGAATCTGATTTCACAAGTGCAATGTGAAATAGATAAACAAAAGTGAGCCAAATTCGACAATTCTTTTGAAAAATCGATTTTGAATCAAAAATGCCAAAAATGGACTGCATTGCCAGATTTAGAGTCACCATTTAAATATTTTTGAAAAATTTAGGAAACCTGAGACTCGTGCCAAAGGCCACTTATTCATCATCACCAAAGTGTCTTGGTTCGGGAACTTAAGTATGAGAGGGGAAGGTCATGAATTGAGCACCCCACCCACCCGATCAAAGATCAGCCTCTACTAATCATGATGTGATTCCTAGTTACATTATATGCTCTTTTTCTAATTATTAGGCTAATTTTATTATGTGATGCACACAAGTATAGACTAATTTGCAAAATTTGGAACGCTTTGATTTCATGCTTGTTTGAAAATTGTTTTGAATATGCGCCACTTAGAAAAGGTGGGCTCACATGTACATTAATCAAATCATCCCAATTTAAGCGGAAAAGCCTTCATCCATAAGTATTCAAACAGGTATATCAACTAAGCACCTAGCCTCATGGTAAACATGTTTGTTATGGCAACAATCACACACATGCAATATGCTAGAGCAAGAAATGCTCACCTAGTACTTCAAGGCAAGCCAAAGAAAATCTAAAATAATTAGAAAAATGCATGATCCTAAACAATGCAACATGACTAATGCAACACATACAAAATGCAACTAATAGGCTCAGCTACTAGCATGGCATATAAGTCAATTCAAGGCATGTAACAAAGCACGTATTCAAGTAAGGATTTGAAATTTGACATCCGTTAGCATGCTGAATCGAACCTTTATGCATGCAAAACGAATGGATACAAATCATGAAAAATGTTAAGGAAAATATGATGCTACATGCTATCCATCATAAGCGAGTAAATAAAAGGGAGAAAGAAATAGGGATTGGAAGACATACACAATATTATAATTTTGCCCTCGTGCAAGAGGGTCTGAATAAATGTCCAAGCTAATTACCAAATTAACTAACTATTATAATACCAAAAATAACTAGCTACACTAACTAATTATTACAAATTAGAATTAAACTAATTATAACACACTAATTATTCTAGAACAATTAATTAGGTTAACTAGCTATTACAAACTCAAAGGAATTTTAACTAATTAATTACAACACACTAATTTAATCTAAGAGCTATGTAAATTAAATAAAATAAGCAAGGGACGAAGAGCGATGCGTGCAACCGAAAATATCCTCCCAAAAATGCCTCTGTTTTGCTACCAGAACTGTTCTGTCTACAGTTAGAAAATACTTTTGTTTTTACCCCAGCCTCTGCTCTGTTCTGCCATAAAAATGGCACTGTTAGCCTAAAATGAGGTGGCTTGCTGACCAGTAAAAGTGGTCGGCCATTTAGAGAGGTGGCCGGCAAGCCACTAGTTTTTGCCACTACCCTTCTGCAACAGACACAAAACAAAGCACAAACAGAGTATTTTCAGGGGATGTTCGTCCACCCTGCCTCTCTTTATCATTAAATAGATCAAATGAGGAGTAGGCTTGATTTGCAAACCATCAATCAACGCAAGTTCATTGCGTGATGATCTATGAATCAAGAGACAAAATCTCAATAAATGACAATGAAAGACCCACAAAACCTCATCCCCATCATGGAATTGATCAAGGGAAGTGGCATCACTAAAGAGTATGAAACGATTCAAGACTCAATGGGTTCAACTAATGTCCGATTGAACCCCAAACTTGATTTTATTATCTTGTTCCATTGTAGCCCAATTTTATTGCCTCTTTTACTTACCTTTCCATTCATTAGTCATTTTAGTCCAAAAATGAGAATTAAGTTCACTAAATGGAGGGAAGTGTCAAACAAGAAGTTGTTTTTGACATGAGAAAAATGTAATGCCTTGGTAATGAACCTCCGAAGAGGTTAAACCATTAAGTATGGAAAGGTCTCTTTCTCAAGCTTAAACAACACTCATTTGAAACAACTCTCAAACAAAGAAAACCAAGAAACGAGGGAGGTTGCAAAGATGATTAGTACAAGGTGAACACATGCATGAAAGCTATGAAAATAAAGGCTATCAACTCAAATAGATTGGTATCTAATTCCTAAACCACCGAACCTATGAGGACCACTACACTACAAACATACTATACAAAGCATAAATAAAATAAACACCCTAAAACAGTCCTAAAATCAGCAAAAACAGCGCTGAAATTATCATGGAAAAGCTAGAAAAAATGAACTACAATAATGGAGAAATGAAGCTAGTAAACAAGCCTAAGGAGAGGTGGCTAACCCCTTCATTTTTGGGACTTCAAAACTACATTTTTAACCTCTGAAAAACATTGGTAAAAAGTTGGAAAAAAATTGAGAAAGAAATGGGAAACACAAGGGCAAAAGCTCAGAAAAAACAAGGTTCAAAGAATGGTGGTTAACCCCTCCACATTTGATAGCTTTAAGCCACAAGTTTCAGCCCATGAAAACAGTGTAAAAATAATACAAAAACAACAAGAAAAGAGAGAAAATAAGTTGTGTAGAGATACACAAAATTATACCTCTTGAAGAGAGGTAACTCCTTTGTTGACAAACCAACAAATTCTCACTCTCAAGGGCTAAGATTTGAGCTCAAGAACCTCAGCAAGAAAAGCTAAAATTTTAGTTTAGGAAGTGTAGAGGGAGAGTATGTAGGTTGCAAGATAGAGAGAGAAAGAGTTTTACAAGTTTTGGTCCTTTAGGAATTTTTTCTAACTTAATTTCAAGAGGGGTGGTCATCTATATATAGAAGAATAGGTGCCTTAGTCAAAAATATCTATATTAAGCCCACTGATGTAGTGCATGCACATGGGGGGACAATTGGCCACAAATATCTATTTTACCAGAACACATGGCTGGCCGGCCATTAAGGAGACGGCCAGCCACCAAAACTGGCCTATGGGGACACCTGGTTGGCCGGCCAAGGACTTGTATGGCCGGCCACAAAAAATTGCTCTGAAGCCCAACTTCAAACGGGCATATCTCCCTCATCTGTACTTGGTTTCAGGTGATTCTTGAGTCTAAATTGAAGCCCCGGAAGTCTAATTTCCAATGGTGGTGGCCTCACATTTAAATTCTAAGTGTACAAAGAGATATGCCTATTTTAGTGAAGGCTGCTTATTTCTTTCTTAAAGGTTTAATGCCCAACCTTTTCTAAACTAGTTTTCTTCCCTTCCCTCCCCTCCTATTTCCTTCAACTCCAAACCTATAAATAAAATGTGAACCTCAGAACATCGTAGAAACATTTAGAAAAATAATAATTTAAAAAAGAGGGTTTTAAGGTCTAAAATAGTTTTGGTCAAAATGGGGTGTAAGGTTGGGATCAGAAATTCAAAAATTAAATCCTTTTGCTGAAGAACTTGACGATTGTACAGCGTAACCTTCCATCATCGAGTGATCAACCTGAGGCGCCCAAGTCTTAGGGGCGGTCAAAAATGGGGTGTCTACAGATGGCCAAATATCAAGCGCTAGTTTGCGCTGAGATCAAAAAGTTTGCCACAATAAAAATGGAGCAAATCGGTTGCGAAGAGAATAGTTAAGAGGATGAATTAGCCGACTTGGCATCCATGCAAAACACCTTTCCCAATCCTTTGATGATTGAGTTCTTGCCCAGACATAGCATTGAAGAACCTGAGGCACCCGAAGTACTCTACGCTAATGTAGGGCCATCTTGGATGGACCCCATCATAACCTTCCTCAAAGATCAAGTCCTACCTACCGAAAAAAAAAAAAACCAACAAGATAAGGGCCAAGTCAGAGCATTTTTTGCTCTCTCCATCTAGTGCCTTGTACAAAAAATCCTTTATTGGGCCGTACCTGAAATGCGTCCATCTTAGTAAGGTTGAGGATTTCCTCTTCGAAATTTATGAAAGCATGTGTGGCAGCAAATTGGGGGCAGGTCGCTAGCATACCAAGCAATTTCTCAAGGTTATTAGTGGTTGTGCATGCAGGTCGACGCACAAAAATATGTGTGAAAATGTAAGAAATGCCAAAAATTTGCACACCAGATTCACCAGTCAGCCAGAGAGTTGCTCTCCTTGACGAGTCATTGGCTGGACATTGTAAGACCACTCCCAACAACTCTGGGCAATCTCAAGTTTTTCATCGCTACTACTGGATACTTCACCAAATTGGTGGAAGTCGAGCTGTTGGCGACTATCAAGGAAAAAGATGTAAAGAAGTTTGTCTGGTAGAATGTCATTACCCGGTTCGGAGTTCCAAAGACCCTCATCTCAGATAACGGCACACAATTTGATGGCAAATTCTTCAGAGGATTTTGTGAAGACTTAAAGATTGAGTTCTATAACTCCATGCCGGCCTACCCCAGTCAAATGGCCAAGCAGAAGCTTCTAATAAAACCATTTTAGACGGGCTGAAGAAGTGCCTCGAGAAAGCTAAAGGCAGATGGACAGAGGAACTCCCCCACATACTATAGGCATATCGCACTACTCCGAGGCGTTCTACCGGAGAGACTCCATTTGCCCTGGCTTATGGCATGAAGGCCGTTATACCACTAGAAATCGGCATGCTAACCATCCGATCTGAAAACTTTGAGCCAGACCTAAACGGTGAAACTATTGCCCTAGAGTTTGATCTAGCTGAAAAGATGATGGAAAGGGTGCTAATTCATATTGCAACCTACCAACAAGAGCTCTCCACAAAATACAAAAAAAATTGTGCATCCACTCATGTTCAAAGTTGGGGACTAGGTATTAAAGAAATTAATGGGCAACACTCTGGTTCGCGGAGAGGGAAAATTGGGCGCAAATTAGGAAGGGCCATACAGGATAATTGGTCTGGCTGGCAAAGAGGCATACCATCTGGAAGATTAGGACGACAAAGCTATTCTAAGACCATAGAATGCGCCAACCTCAAGCTGTTTTACTTCTGATGAGCAATGAAAAGAATCCTTTTATTTCTCTTTGTATTATGGCATTTCATGTAATCTCTTTAAATTAAAGCATTGCATTATGTAACTGGGCACTAGGGGCAATTCACTCACCTTCAGCTGATATGACGCGCTGCACAGAAAGTTGGTGTTCTGCCCAACTTGTGATATAACACCGAGCTAACTTTGCTTGCCGAGCTACCAATTGGTGTTTTTTTCCAATTACAATCTTCTATCCTGAGCTGATCTTGCTCGCCGAAAGGGAAAATTGGTGTTATCCCCAATTTTGGCCATAAAAACCGAGTTGATTTTGCTCATATCCCTCGAGCTGATTTTACTCGCCAATGAGAGAGTTGTTGTTTTACCCAACCTTACTAACCCACACCGAACTGATTTTGCTCGTCTTTCCAAGCTTTTTTGCTCGCCTAGAAAAAGTTGGTATTCTGCCTAACTTATAATTTGAAACCGAGTTAATTTTGCTCGTTACCCAGAGCTGCTTTTGCTCACCGGGGAGAGAGCTGATGTAATTTAAACAACATTGATTTTTTGTTCCTCTAACCGAGCTAATTTTGCTCGCTAGGGGAGAGTTAAGGTTCTCCACAATTTTGCTGACCTTAACCAAGCCGATGTTTGCTCACGTCCCTGAAGCTAAATTCCCTAATCGGGAAAAAAGTTATGCTTCCTCAACGGTGGACTGGTTTGGTTCATCAAGTAGGAAGTTATTTGGCATATTTATCTGATCTCATCTAAGCAGAAATTAGCACGGCACAACTAGAGATTGCATTCCACAAGAAAAGCATTAAAATTGAGTAGACAAAGGAAGAGCAAAAAGTTACAGATTTTTCATTCATAATATGGTTCAGCTACAAAAGTGGGGTTCGTAGCCCGGTTACAACAAAACAATAACAACAATAACAATAACAACAACAACAACAACAAAAAATGAAAAATACAGCAGAAAGAGCAGGCTCCAACTGAACCCCTAATCCAAGTTTACGGCATCATCTAGGTTGACCACATCCTCCTCAACATCATCCTGCCCGGTCGTATCCATCGTATCATCTGCACCAAAACCAACGCCTAGAACGATTTCTAGCTTAGCCTAGCTGCCGCTTGGAGAGGATTCTTCAAGAATGGCCGGCAGTAGCGCATTATGGCTGGTGGCGGAGGTGATGATTCAGTCGCACTAGCTGCATTGGCCGCCTCTATCATCTTTTGTTATACGGCAGCGGTGTAGGCTTGCATATGTGGTGGGATGAATACAAGTGGAGGATTCTTAAAAAAGTCAGAGTCTGGCCCATGGTCAAGTTTCTCTGCAGCAACTTTCCAGCCGCACTGGAAAAAGATATCCTTCGTTCCCTCCATCTGCCATTCATACACTTTTTCTCCTTCAGCATAGCTGCGATCCTTCGCCTCGTCGACTTACTTCTTTAGCTCGATAGTATGAGCAGCACGGAGCTTGTGTAACTCAATGAGATATCTCGCCTTTTTGGCCTGAACGACCTTCTGTTTATCTTCTTCTTCCTTAGCCATTTGCTCAGCTAGCTGGTGCCTCTCGGCCGAAATGGCAGCCAGAGTAGCTTTGACCTTCGATAGCTTGACTGTCTTTGCTTTATTGTTTGCAATGGCCTCACGCAGACTTTGCCGCATAACAATCATCCATTCGTGAGCAACATAGTTCTTTTACGCAGTTTGCCAAAGATAAGACGTTAGTATAAATGAACCAATCAAAAACTTAACAAGTTCAAGTCATTTGTGCTTACTAGGATGATGGACTTCGCAACCAAGCGAAGGGCCTTCAAATCAGACAGCTCCTCATGCCTCTTCATGTTCTCAGGGAGGAGCAAACTCTTGGTCAAATTGAAGCCTAGGGACAGATCTTTATCTGTATAAATGGAGTCAGCACTGGTCACAGCTCGACCCTTGTATTTGAGTTCAGGTGCCCAAACTGGAGGGGCAGGGGGCCAAAAGGAACGCTCTATAATACCCCCAAAATAAATGCAACTAATCCAACTCATAAGAGAAATGAGTATGATAGAATCTGTGTGCTTTCATTCATCAAAGTTCATATTACAAAAGATAACACATGCAATATACATTCATAAATGTTCATCCTGAATCTATAACATGTAACACCAGTTAATGATCAACAAAATAAATGCCCTACGGGCTTACATATTTCCAAGACATTGCTTGGTTACAGCAAAAAAGAAGAGTCTAACTCAACACAAATTAGCCCTTGGCTATACAAAATAAATAAACAAAAGGAAGCTCTTGCTCCAAGTCTCCCTAAACTACTGTCTCGGCGGAGGCATGTCTCCAGTACCTAAAAATGGTTCCCAAGTAAGGTGAGCCAAAGCCCAGTAGAAACATACTAACACAATATATAGAATTAACAAGATATAAGTATGATGCACATGCTCATTGTCCTACGACAAAATCTCTATTACTCTTTCCAAAACCATGTTATGCCAAACTCGCATCTCAATTCATTCGTCTTGGTTCAATAAATACATCCACTGCATTTAACCCATCAACGGAGGTTACACCTCACAAGTGTCCAACAGATGAAATCATCATATAAACACATTCACTTCTATTTACCATTTTACGAAAATTTCGTTCGCGAGAATCGGCACCCATGTATACAAATGGTTTTCGAGACTTGCACCCTGGATACACAGGCTAACTTAGTTCAATGGAGTCTATCCCTTTTCTTTTCCTCAAAACATGGAGTACATCTCATTTTTCCTCCCAAATATCATACATATACAATGTATATCATTCATAATCATAGACAATGATAATGGTTAAGGGATTAGTTTCAATTCGCCTAATCCATATGCGATGTCTATAATGATCATGACTATCCTCCACCGATAGCCCAAAGCAATATTTCTAAACAAATATACAATCTCTATAACAGATAAATCATCAAATTTCCATAGGTGAGTGATTAAACAAATTCAACAACACCATTCATGTATACATCCTTCCAATTTCACATTTTCCATACCAATTTCATTATTTATACAAAATAACTATTCAAGACATTTTAGGGTAAAACTCCTCATTTTCCAATTATTAACCCCAAGGCCAAAATCAACTATTTTAACCCAAGATGACCTAATATCCAAACCCCATGATCATTTTTATAACACCCACATAAAAACCCCTCTTTTCAAACTTGAACCCAAACCCTAGGTTTGCTTAAAACCCACAAATCTCACCATTTTTACACAACAACCTATAACCAAGTTAAAACTCATATTAAGGTGTAAGAGTCCCTACCTCAAAGAAAGAAGGCAAGCCAAGCAATAGTGAAACTTCAAGGATGCCCAAATCCAACTCTATTCGGATCAAAATGGAGATCTTGAGATGGTCTACCTTTTTATCAAAGGGATTAGGGTGAGGAAATCACTAGAACTAGGTGAAAATGTAGAGAGAGTGTGTATTTTAAAGAGAGAAGGTCCCAACTTTAGGTTTTAGGGAGAAAAGATTCGAAAAAGTGATGTAAAAAGTCATTTTCGCGATCTAATATACGCACAGTTCGCTCGAGCACAAAAATGGCCACTCCAGCGCCAAGACACAATCAACAAGAGACTCATCGCTCGAGTGCAAGAAGTGACGCTCGAGCGTGGAAAACACAGTTCCAGTAGTTTTGCAGACAATAGACCAACGCTTGAGTGCAAGAAAGGCCGCTCAAGCGCCCATCTGCTCAAGCGTAAGAAACTCCGCTCGAGAGTAAAAATCACTCTCCCAATACTTTTGCAGACCTACAAAAGTACTGAGTGTTTGCAAAACCCGCTCGAGCGCAAGAAGTGCCGCTCGAGCGAAGGACCAAAATTCTAGGCAACACAAGGTTTGAAAAACA
This sequence comes from Camellia japonica, assembly GCA_030407325.1. NCBI lineage: Eukaryota > Viridiplantae > Streptophyta > Magnoliopsida > Ericales > Theaceae > Camellia > Camellia japonica. Next base: position 48,901,621 of record JAPPVO010000003.1, read on the forward strand.
AGTGTCTAACTTGTCCAAACACAACCACAACAACCCAAAAGCCAATTTCAACGAGACACGAAGGAAGTAAGAGGTAAACAACAATATGAAAGCACTAAACTCGAGTCTGGGATACCACAAGAGTCGGGTCGAAATCGGGGTCACTATAACCTTCTCCCCTTAAAGAATTTCGTTCTCGAAATTACAAATCATATTTCAAAAGCATGTGTTTAAACAAATTTCCACAACAATTACAAATCAATTTTTTTACACCATGACCCATCCACCGATCACTCAATCCCATCACACAATGAACAAGTCTCAATACACATCTCAATATAGCTTTCCCATAGTTTTAATTGATTTCAATATGCATTCCATATTTCCAAGACATATTCAATGTTTATGATAAATTCGCATTTTCCAAAACTTAAACAACATATACAATGTTCATGTTAAGCCTGCGTTTCCAAAACATATTCAACATATACAATGTTCTCATAATTTAAAACATATACAATGCTTATACTTTTTATTAACATAATCAAAACCTCAATATATGTTCAAGCACCAACAAACAAGTCTAGATATTTCTCTCAGACTTCCAATTCACGCTCCCAAGTCGCTTCCTCGACCCCGTGATGATTCCACAATACCTTTGCTAAGGGAATTGTCTTGCCTCGCAAGACTTGGTCCCATCTATCCAAGACTCTCACCGGTCTCTCCTCATACGAGGTATCTTCGTCTACCTCTAAGTCGGTCCAATCTAATATGCGATGGATCCGACTCATACTTCCGGAGCATACTAATGTGAAACACGTCATGAACCCTGAAAAGCTGCGGCGGTAATGCCAAACAGTAAGCGACCTCTCCGATCCGCTCAAAGATCTCAAAAGGTCCAATGAATCGAGGGGACAACTTCCTACTCTTTCCAAACCTCATCAAACCCCTTATAGGTGATATTTTCAAGAACACATGATCCTCCACCTTAAAAGACAAGGGTCTCCTTCTATGGTCGGCATAACTCTTTTGGCGACTCTAGGCCATAACTAACATCTTATGGATAAGTGCAACTTTCTTCATCGTTTCCCGACGTAGAACCCCGATATAATTGAATGGAAGGCTTTAACAGGAGGTGGTGAGTCCAATAAAGCAAGAAAGATGGCTTGAAACTCATTGGGTGACAGTTGTGATGGCGGCAAAGCTCAAGGGTTTAGGGTTTTGTGCAAGAGAAAAGATGAATAGTGATGGGGGTGTTTGGCCTCTTGCGTGTATATATGGGGAAAAACCCAAAATGTGGCAACTTTTCAAATTTTTCGGATAGTGGGGACAACTTTGGGGTTGCACAGAACAAAGGAGGGAGTGCCATGTGGCATGGAGATGACGGGTTGTTAGTACAAGTAATGGGTTATTAGTATGGCTAATTGATTAATGACAAGACAACCGGCATAAGTCTCAATGACTGGCCAAAATCGATAGCTCGGTTAGCAAAGGTAATCACAATCATGTTCAGCGCAGATAGGATTAAGGGGAAATTGAGAGGGTGATTTACGCCAAACACTAGACTGAGCTAGAGACTACACAGTTGTGTTGGGCCGAGTTTGGGTCAGCGCGAAAATGGTGTTGGGCCAAGTAAAGATCGCATAGCATACGTGCTGGGCCGTGTTGACTTGGAATGACGCTTGGTGCACTCGAGCTAAATTCATCACCATGGTTGAAAAAGCTCCAACAAGATCATCTTGATCCGGATAGCGGACAGTGTGCCCCCGTTCAACCGGCCTGAAAGAATACGAACTATGCTGTGACCGAGCTACCGACCGCTCGTATTCAACCCCGCATTAAGAAGACCAGATTTAATATAATTCGGCCTTGACGCCGAGCTAGCAGCCGACCAAACTTAATCCAGTACTTGGAAAGTCAGAGTTGGTTCTATTTATTGCCAAGTAATGGCACAGTTGGGTGTACCATGTGGACCAATGGCGAGAAAAAAGGAATTCACTCCTGGTATGCGTCAATACCGTTTAGCAGTGCAACAAATACTGTTTGGTAGTTTTGGTCTCTACATGTGTAAGGAATGTAGAGAGGAGCACAGCCGCCTGTCCAGTAAAGAACAGCAGAAGTAGTGTACTCACAATCTCTAAGACTGCATGACCAGCTTAAAAAAAGGAGGTGCATACAGACATTGAGGGTAAGCAACCTTTTGTGATTCTCTTTCTCTAGTGCTATGCATTCTCTCTTCTCTAAGAAAGCTAACTTGGCCGTCATAGGGGTTTTCTGGCAAACCCATCCACCGGCTAGCTCACCTTTGTTTTGTTCACAGCATGACGAAGTTCTAACGGAGCGAGACGAGCTTGGTGGTAAGGAAGTACAGAGTGAGGTGTATATTTCTCCCCCATACAACAACTATTATCGATGCTGCTGCTGCTGCTGCTAATGTTGGTAAAGGTCAAAACCTCGAGGCAACTAGCTTGCCAACCCCTACTGCTGTGACCTCTGTGGTCAACCCTGTTGCTACTTCTACTGTTCCAGAAGGCCCGCTCAATCATCATGAACACCCAGAGAAGTTCATGAGAGTGAATTTCAAGAGATGGCAGCCGAAGATGTTGTTCTACCTGACTATTCTAAGCCTTGCAAGGTTTTTAAGTGAGAATTCACCAACCATGGAAAAGAATGAGCAAGACAAGCAGAAGCTCATGGCTCTAGATGCTTGGAAATAGTCAGACTTCCTTTGTCGGAACTATGTTCTGAATGGCTTAGCAGACCCACTATTCAACGTGTTTTATGTCAAGAAGTTGACAAATGAGCTGTGGGACGCTTTGGATAAGAAGTATAAGACCGAGGATGTTAGGGAAAAGAAATTTGTCGTTGGCCGATTTTTGAACTTCAAAATAGTGGACTCAAAAACCGTTATTAGTCAAGTCCAAGAGTTCCAAGTAATTCTGTATAAGATTCATGCAGAGGGAATGTTCCTGAGTGAATCATTCCAGGCAGCTACGCTGATTGAGAAATTGCCTAACGGCTGAAAAGATTTCAAGAACTACTTAAAGCACAAGCGAAAGGAGAAGATAGTCAAAGAGCTCATTGTCAGACTCCATATTGAGGAAGACAACATGAAGAAATAGAAGAGTACCTCTACTGTGAAAGCAAATGTGGTTGAGCATGGACAGTCCTCGGGGGGTGAAGAAAAAGCCACCGACAAGCAAAAGCTCAAAGTTAGGAGCTAGATGTGGAGTCTCCAAGAGGCCGGTGTACAAGCCGTAGGAACCTACTTTTAGGTTCAACGGAAAGTGCTTCAACTGTGGAAGTGATGGGCATCGAGCGGTTGATTACCGCAAAAAGAAGAAACCCTACAAGAAGAACCCTCCACAAAACAAAAGTTGGGCTGACATGGCTGAGATGGAGGATTTGTCTCAAGATGTTGACGACATGCATATGTCAGCAGTCATCTCAGAAGTAAACATAGTGGGGTCTAACCCGAAGGAATGGTGGGTGGACACTGGGGCCACTCACAACATTTGTGCTGAGAAAAAGATGTTCACAACTTTCGAACCGGTTTCAAACATTGAGAATTTGTTCATGAGGAATTCTGCGACCTCAACTATTGAGGGTAAAGGCAAGGTGGTCTTGAAGATGACTTCAGGAAAAGAGCGGACTCTGAACGTTGTCCTATTTGTGCCGGACATTCGTAAGAACCTTGTCTTGGGGTCGCTCTTAAGTAAGCATGGCTTCCACATAGTGTTTGAGGCTGATAAGGTCATGTTGACCAAGAGTGGGGTCCATGTGGGAAAGGGATATATGTCGGGCGGTATGCTTAAGCTCAATGTAATGACGCTTGTCCCTAAAATTAATGAGAAAACTTCTTCTTCTGCTGCTTATATGCTTAAGTCCCCTAAGTCAAGGCATAGTAGACTGGGTCATGTAAATTTTGACTCTTTGCGTAGATTAATCAAATTAGATCACATACCATCTTTCAAGATTAATCTAAATTATAGGTGTGAAACTTGTGTAGAAGCAAAATTGATAAAGACTTCGTTTCATTCTATTGAAAGAAGTATTGAGCCTTTAGATTTAGTGCATAGTGATGTGTGACTTGAAAGTCGTATAATCACATGGTGGCAACAAGTACTTTATCACTTTCGTTGATGATTATACTAAATACTGCTATGTGTATTTACTTAAAAGCAAAGATGAGGTAATTGATAAATTTATTCTTTTCAAGAATGAAGTTGAGAATCAACTAAGCCGTAAGATCAAGGCTTTAAGAAGTGATTATGGTGGTGAGTATGAATTCCCATTTGCTAAGATTTGTGCTCAATTTGGGATTATTCACCAAACTACAGCGCCTTATTTTCCTCAATCAAATGGTGTTGCTGAGTGGAAAAATAGGACGTTAAAAAAAATAAGGAATGCAATGTTAATAAGTTTTGGGTTCCCACAAAACTTATGGAGGGAAACGATTCTCTCTGCGAATTACATTATTAATAGAATACCTCGGAAGAATGTAGACAAAACTGTATATGAATTGTGGAAAAGCCACAAGCCTTTATATAAATACCTATGAATGTGGGGGTGTCTTGCGAAAGTGGCAGTGCCTATACCCAAGTGGGTTTAGATAGGTCCGAAGTCAGTGGATTGTATATTCATTAGTTATGCACATAATAACAGTGCATATCGATTTCTTGTTTATAGGTCTACTATTCCAGATATACACAAGAATACTATAATGGAATCAAGAAATTCATCTTTCTTTGAAGATGCATTTCCTTGTCGTCTCCAAGAAGGGGTTCCGAGTTTCATGAAAGAGGTTGAAGGTAATAATGATCACATAAATAATCAAGCAGATGATCACATAGATGATCAAGTTGAGGAAGCAGACGAGCCAAAAAGGAGTAAAAGGGCTAGGACTGCAAAGTCCTTTGGTTCGGACTTCTTGACTTATATGTTAAAGGGAGAACCTCGAACTTTCCAAGAAGGCGTGACTTCACCTAAAAGTCCTTTGTGGAAAGAAGCAATTAAAAGCGAGATTGACTCCATCTTACAAAACCATACTTAGGAGTTAGTTGATCTACCCCCAGGCAGTAAGGCCTTGGGGAGTAAGTGGATCTTTAGAAGGAAGATGAAAGTTGATGTGTCAATTGATAAGTATAAAGCTAGGCTAGTTATCAAAGGATGCAGGCAGCGAGAAGGCCTGGATTACTTTGACACGTATTCACCTGTGACAAGGATTACATCTATTCGCATAGTGATTGCGATAGCAGCTTTATATGGTCTGGAGATACATCAGATAGATGTAAAAACAGTTTTCTTAAATGGAGATTTAGATGAAGAAATCTACATGGAGCAACCCGAGGTGTTTTCAACTCTAGGACAAAATAAGAAAGTCTGTAAGCTTATCAAATCATTGTATGGCTTGAAGCAAGCTCTTAAACAATGACATGGGAAGTTTGACAATACTTTGTTGTCAAATGGGTTCAAAATCAATGAGTGTAACAAATGCGTATATGTCTGCTTTGGGTATACCCTCACGGCTTTGTTTTTTCCTTAAGAAAATGCCTTGTGCTAATTTAGCACATTATTGTCCACTTTTGGCATACCCTCACGGACGTACCCTCACGACTTTGTTCTTCCCTTAGGAAAAGGCCTTGTGCTAATTTGAAGGAGTTAGTCAACTTATATAGTGGAGTGTGGTTTCCTTACGGAGCGATGTGGAATGGACACCCTTGGGCTCCCACATACATCCTTATTTGACTGGCTTCCTGAGAAGGGAGTTCCCACAAACGGCGCTAAATGAAGCAGCCAACCCTCCATTAGCACAATATTGTCCGCTTTAGGCGTACCCTCACTACTTTGTTCTAATTTGAGGGAGTTAGTCAACTTATATAGTGGAGTGTGGTTTCCTCATGGAGCGATGTAGGATGGACACCCATTGGGCTCCCACAGAGAAATAATGACACAATCTTTTTATACATGTTTTATAAATAATTTTTGGTAAGATGCTCTCTTAGGACATATGTTAAAGTGCTTAAAAGAATTATACATTAAAGTGCTTAAAAGAATTACACATGTTAAAGTGTTAAAGTGCTTAAAAGAATTATACATTATGTATGGAAATGAATACAATGAAAAATGTATAATATTTTGAGATAATTCAAATTATAGGAAGCAAAATAACACAAAAACTAAACCATAGGACTACTAATATAATTTGCCTTATTCTTTTTAATAAATATTATTTTTTATTTTCAATTACATTACATGTCTTAAAATAACATATTTATGCTTTATTTTAACTTAAAATTTGGACTTGGATACCATATGTTAATAAGTTACTAAAGTTAAATTATTATAACATAATTTTTTTATCAACAAAAGTAAATTGTTATATTAGCATTATGAGGTGAACTCCCAACCTCACTTTTATAAGCACTACACCAATTTAAGGGTGTAAAAATGACCTGTGGGTTGTCAGAAGCCCGCCTAGGTCGGCCTGGCTCGGCTAAGCCCGGCCAAGCTCGAGACCTCGGGCCGTCTATTTGGAAGCCCGGCCTTGCCCGTGACCTCGGCCCAATCGGGCTCCTGCATGCCAACGGTAACAAAATTCAAAAAAAAAAAAAAAATTCAAACAGTCATTTGACCATTTACACCCAACGGCCAAAAAAATTTCTTTTTTTACAAATTAACCCCTCCTCCCAAACTCCTATAAATATCACCCATTTCCCATTTTATTTATCACAAACAATTCTCTCTCACAAACTCTCAATCTCTCTCAACTCTTAACTCTCAACTCAATTAATTTTGAAATCTCATACCTAAGTGGCAATTATAATTGTGCAAGAAGGAATTTTTTTCAGAAGAAATTAATTTTTGTATCGCATTCACTAGTCAATAACATTAATTATTTGAATTAAATTTATTAGTTACTCATTTTTTATATTAACCAAAAAAATATAAGTAATACATAATTAAATTTAAATACTACTACATAAAATATAACCAAACATCTCATTAATCTTAACTAAAATTCTTTAGTACAATTTTTCTTTTATTTTTTATTCCTCATAAATACTCTATATATAATATACTTATCGGCCTACAGCCCGACCTGAAAAAATATGGGAGCTTGCGAGGCCCAGTGCTGAGCCGGCCCAACCTGAGCCCGAATGGACCGGGCCGGACCGGAATTACACCCCTACGATGCCAGTCTATTTACTCCCATTTGAAACATTAGCTCATTGCAGAGTTACAATCCAAATCAAACTTGAGTTAGATTACAGGACAAAATTATTGTAGAGAATAAAGTGACAATAGTATAAAAATTTGTACACCAAAAAAAACTCATACAAGGGTAATTTTGTAATTATGAAACAAATTGATGAATTCTTTTTGTCACTCATTATGGAGTTTTCTTTTTTTTTTTTTTTTGAACTTACTCATTATTGAGTTTGGCATGCATAAATGAACAAGTCGGATACCTCTTCTCTCTGTGTGTGAACAAATGTCTTTTGTAGTAAAAAAATTAAGCATGACAGAGATGTCTGTGATATGGAAGGTTTAAATTTTCTTCTTTTTTGCATTGTTTACGTGATTACTCTAAATCAATTCACATGACATAAAATTTTACTAATAAAACATATTGATTCACCTTTGTAAGCCAGTTTAGGAGACAAAAAATAATCCATCTAATAAATGTTACAGTTTCAACTTGTCCAAGAATACTACCTAAACAATATGATATAGTATTAGTGTCTAATAATTTTTTCACAATTAGGCACCACAAAATGGAGTAAAGTTAAAAAATGGGCTTACTTACCCTCGCTCAAGATGATTTTCTGCCCACTCTTCTTCTTTTCTTATCCCAGACTCCATTTATTATAAAGAGTCAAAAAGTTATAGATTATGGAATAGAGAGATGATTTATGACTTCTTTTCTACTACACGGTCAAAAAGATAAAAATAATTTGTGAATAAAATGACAAGAAAGAGTAATACAAAGGATCTGATTTTAAGTTGTCAATTTTCTCTAAAATTTAAGGTATGAGAAAATGAGTTTAATAATATATTTCAAGTTATTCAATACTACAATTCTGTCTTGCACATGAAAAGAACCAAACAGAAAGGAAAAAAATAAACAAATAATCAAATGGGAACAAAAACTAGTTAATAGATCAACTCCTATGAACTCCTTGGTTCATAGGTTCAAATATAATAAGAAAGAGTTGGTATGGTCAAATATAATAAGGCTTCGTTTGGGAAGTCAAGTTTGGAGTTTTTTTTGGTTATTTTAATCACAAAAAATAAAATAGACTTTTTAACCTAATAAGGCAAAACATTACATCCAATCCATAATTATTACATTCTTCCTCTCACAAAAAAATTAAAAAAGTCAAAAGTTCTTTTCAAACGAAACTTTTTAACCCCAGACTAAAATAGTCAAAAAATTAAAAAATCAAAAAATCAACACACTTTCCAAACAAACTCTAAGACAGTTGTTATTTGAAAACATAGCATATAAAACTAAAAACATTTGAAATACTGAATATTTGATTTAAAGTCTCATTACTACACGATGAATCCCGTTCTCTGATTCTTGTCCCATCACAGCTGCTAAAAAAATAATTAAAAATAGGTAATCATTAAACGACAACTAATTTAGGAGTTGTTTGTGATATTCTAAATAAATGCATTTTTTGACTTTTTATGAAATATAGGTTGGATTTGAAGTCATGTGGTAGAAAGGTAATATGACTTAAATAAGATAATATGACTTAAATAGGATAGTGACTTTTTGACTTTTTTAAAAGATGCCAAACCTAACCTTACTTTTATCATGTGTAATTATCATTAAGCAGGCCATTAATTATTACTTTATTTTCAGCCTTTGACACAGTCTTATACTAAAATTTTCCATTATTTTTCAAAAAGGACAAATGTTCCACCGAGATGAGATTTCTCTAACCTGACCGTGTGCTACACGAGCTATGGACAAAAGAAGAGAGAAGATTAGGATAGATCAAACAATATAATTAGGTTTCATAGAGATTGTCTCACATGTTTGGTATTGTTATGAGAATAGTAGAAAGAGAGAAAATAATATGTATTGTATATATTCAATCTATCAATTATAATAGGAGAAGATTGTATATATAGGTCAAGAAACCTAGATGTGTAGGAAACCTAGGTGTACAAGAATACAAGAGTCCTAAGTATAATAGGAATAGATAACAACTAACACCCCTGCTCTTCACTTGAACCTTATCTCTGTTGGTCAGTTATATGAACTTGGTCTAACCGTTACCTTTTCTGCTAATAGTTGTTTGGTACAGGACCCTTAGACGAGACAGATCCTTGGGATAGGCCGTAAGCATGGACGTTTATTCGAGCTTACCCAACTTCGCATTCCTCACAAATCATCTACAGCTGTTCTCCCCACATCATCTACTAATTCTCTCATTGCTTCCTCTACTTCATCTACTTCTTCATTGTCTTCTTTACAGCTTTGGTATTGTCGCTTAGGACATTTCTCTTTTAGTCCTTTGAAAACTTTAGTTTCTAGTGGTCAGTTAGGTCGTGTCCGTCTTGAAGATGTTGATTGTTTATCTTGTCAAATTGCTAAACAACCTGCTTTATCTTTTAATAATAGTACTTCTATGTCTACTACTCCTTTTGATCTTGTGCATTCCGATATTTGGGAACCTTCCCCCACACCGGCCATGGAGGGGTCAAGATATTTTGTGATTTTTGTTGATGATTTTTCTCGTTATACTTGGTTTTTTCTTCTCAAAAATCGATCTGAACTTAAACAGATTTATTATGATTTCTCTGCCATGGTTCGCATTCAGTTTTCTCGTACTATTAAAATATTTCGTTCTGATAATGCTAAAGAGTACTTGAATTCTGAATTTCTGTCTTTTCTTTGGGCTAATGGTACTGTGACAACCCTCACCTCTGATTAATGCTAAACTGTGACTGAGAATGATAAGTAACTGATTTGACTGAGATTCTAAATTGATTGCAAGAGTATACTGTTTTAAATGCATTTCTATCTGTTAGTCATTAAATGATCTGTTCATGTTTTATCTTTGAATTGCGAATTGAAGGTCCTATCGGCGACCGAATCCGAAATCGATTAGTGTTTTATGTTACTTAGAATTTATGTGATTTTACGGTAGATTTAATTTGAAATTGATTTGGAATGATTAAATTATATTAAATAATGTTGAATCACATTAGTTGCTTTAATTCCCCTTTTGCCATTAGTGGGCCACTACCTACAACATTGTTTTGGAGCCTTTTGATGCATCATTCTTGTTCATCTCTAAAGACAAAACCGAGAGAAAGAGTGAGAGAGGAGAAAACTTAGCTTCAATTGAGAATTGGCTTGGAGATTTAGGAGATGTGAAGGTTGATTGCATAATTGAGCTTCCATACCTAAAATAGAAGACGTAAGGTAGAGATTTCATCCTCTCATTTGTGAATTTGAGTTATATCTTGCATGGTTCATGGTAATTTAGAGTTTAAAGTCAAGAATTGGTTTAAAGAGTTGAATTTGGGAGTGAATTCTTGCATGCATGTACACATTCTTGAGTTTTGAGGTCTTTTCCATGAAATTTGCTACATGCATGTTCATATTTTGATTATAGTTCAAGAATTCATCATGTTTTTGAAAGGATTGAGTTATTTAACCATGTATTTGAAGCCTTGAATTTAATTGAATACATGTATGTTGTGTTTGAGCTTTGTTCTTGAAGTTTATTTGAAAATGGTGTTCAATTGACTCATCCTTGGGCTTTGATTTCTCAAATTGATCTTCAAAACATGTTATATTATGGGTTTAAAGTGTTTTTCCAAAAAATTGGCCCAAAAGGATCGAATTTGAGGCCTTTAAAGTTGAGTTTTGTGCTTGGGGATGAATCTGGAAATTCCAGATTTTGGACCTACGCTCGAGCGTAGGACTTCACGCTCGAGCGTACCCTCTGAGTCGTGCATCTCCGCTCAAGCGTGGAAAGTCACGATACGCCCAGAAGTTCTTGTGTTTTACAGTCCGCTCGAGCGAGAGAGTTCGCGCTCGAGCGAGGACCTGAGTCTCACGCTCGAGCGGAGGTCGAGCGTCTGTCAAGCGTGAATTGTATGCATCCAGTACTTTTCATAAAGTTTGCAGTCCGCTCGAGCGAAGGAAGTCACACTCGAGTGGAGATCCTTTGTCTGCATGTCTGCTCGAGCGAGACCTCTATTTTCTGAAAATTTTGAAAAGTGTTTTAAAGTACATCTTTGCATCCTCATTTCATCCTAGGCATTCCTAGACCATGTTTAAGGCATCTTAATGAGGATATTGAAGTAGAACCACACCGAGTCAAGATAGGGACTAAGTTGTTGATTCCCAAGTGTGTAACTTAGTATGTGTTCGTTCTGTAACTGTGTAGGGTTGGCATCCGAGGACGCTCATTAGCTGCCTATAGCCCAGTGCTCTGTGAGTAACAATGTTGTAAAGATATGTTCAATCATGAATATTTTCTGAATGATTTACTGTACTGTTTTCTGAAATGATATTTCTCACTGAATGAATGTTTGTCCTATTTGTGCACTGAATTCATGGCATCCATAGCAATCTACTGTTACTGCTACTGTTACAGAGATCTCTGTCGGTTCCCATATTTGGAACCACTACTGTTTACTGTTATGATGGCCATCAACTAACTGCTCGGTCTGTTAAGACCTACTGTACTGTTTTGCTATTGGATGCACCACATATGACCAGTATGGTTTCTAAATGACTGTTTTAAATACTGAAAGGACATTCATTCTTAACCCCTTTACGCATATGTTATTTACTGGGCTTTAGCTCACTGTTTATATTTATATGTAGGTGTCCAGGCACCGGACCGGACCTAGGAGCGTCAGGTTAACTCCCTTTTTGTCAAGCCAACCATTGTGCCTCACCTCGAGGTTCCAAGTCTAACCGAGCTAAGGCTGTTTTAGGGTGTCTCAGTTTCACCCTTCCGTCTCTGTTTTGTAATACTGTTTAAGACTTGTACTGTGCTAATTAGGGATTTGGTCCATAACTTGAATGTTTGTACATATGGTGTATATATGTTCTACTTATCAATGTGAATATGTTCGGAAAAGTCTTTTTGCATACAGATTGTCACAGCTCATTGGACATCTTTTATTTACTGTTTTGGCTTCCGCCAGCCCCTTTACTCTGTATTACTGTCTTTATTGTTAAGCAGACATTCGGTAATCATGGATTACTGGCCAGTTACGGTGCTAAACCCATAGGGGCGGGTTTGGGTCATGACAGAGTGGTATCAGAGCCAAGTTCAAACCATGAGTTATACCGCACACACGTATCCAAATGAGCTATAGGATGTCCCAGAAAAGTGAATAGGGCATTGCATAAGCATTGAAAAAGTGTGTGTGGCCACGACATGAATATATGTGCTAATGTGCTAATGTGTTTAAGTAAGCAATTCCTATGTTTATTATTACTGTATTGCATATAGTGAAATGGACAATGCAAGGAATGCCGATGAAATAGAATCATCTGATGCCAGAATGGCAAGATTAGAAAGAACAGTTGAACTGTTGACTGAAGTTTTAAGACAACAATAGAACCAACAGCCCCCACCTCCTCCAGTACAACCCGAACAGAATGTTAATGAGGATATAATTGCTCTAACACAGAAGTTCAGCAAAATGAAACCACCATCCTTCCAAGAAGGCCTGGAACCATTAAAGGCCGAAGCATGGGTGCTAGAAACAGAGAAGTTGTTTGAAGTGTTTCCGTGTTCTGAGGCACACAAGGTATTGCTGGCTACCTTTACTTTACAAGAAGAGGCCAGACGGTGGTGGATACTTGTCCGTGACACCGACAATGTTATGACTTGGGCTCAGTTTAAGGGAGCCTTCTTTGAGAAATATTTTCCTCAGTGTGTCAGGGATCGTAAAGTAACTGAATTTGAACAGTGAAAGCAGGGTACCATGTCAGTAGCAGAGTATGAATCAAAGTTTACCGAACTCGCCAGATATGCACCACACATGGTGGACACTGATTACAAAAAGGCCAGGAAGTTTGAAGGCGGCCTTAATGTAGAGATACTTGACAGAATCAATGTGCTGAAATTACTGAAATATGTAGATGTTCTTGACCGAGCAATAATGGCCGAGTCAAATATCGAAGCATTGAAACAGACCGAAACACCAGCAACTGAGTGGCACGATAAGAGATGGGGTTTTAAGTTTAAGAAAGGCTGAAATAACTCATCGAATAAGAAGCAAAATACAGGGTCAATGACCAGTTCTAGTCAGGGGAGTGGTTCCATACCACCCTGCTCCAAATGTGGGAAAAGACATAAAGGGGTTTGTTATAAAATTTTTGGTGCTTGTTACAGGTGTGGCAAGGTAGGCCACATGGTTAAAGATTGCCCTTCCACTTCTCAAGGCAATAGTAAAGCTGCAGCTAGCGCCGCAGCATCAACTGCTCCACCGAAACCCAACCCCAAAGCTACCGGAAAGGAGCCTCTAAGGCAAGGCCGGGTATTTGCACTTGTACCGGGAGATGTGCAGAATACCGAGACCGTTGTGTCAGGTATACTCTCAATATGTGCTCAAAATGCTTATGTTCTAATTGATTCGGGGTCTACACATTCATATGTCTCCCATGCTTTTTCACGAAAATTGAATAGACCACTAGAACCCATGAACTATTTGTTAGCTGTATCTTCACCCGTTGGGGGATCCATGACTTGTGCTTATATGTACCCTGCATGTGAAATTATTGTTGGGGATGTGCATTTGTATAGTGATTTACTGCCATTGAACATCGACCACTTTGATGTAATTTTAGGAATGGACTGGTTAACAAAATATCATGCTACCATAGACTATGTAACAAAACAAGTTGTTTTCCGTCCACCTGGTTTACCTGAATTTGTGTTTAGCGAAGTTGGAGTAGTACCTCCTCCATATCTGATTTCGTCTATGAAAGGCTTTTAAACTGATTAAGAAGGGATGTGAAGGGTATCTACGTTGTATATTGACTGTACCTACTGATGCTAAAGCTAATGTGGACAGTATTCCTATAATCAGAAAATTCCCAGATGTTTTGCCAGATGATTTGCCAGGGGATTTGATTGACAGGGACATTGACTTTACCATTGATGTGATTCCGGGTACACAGCCAGTTTCCAAAGCTCCGTACAGAATGGCACCCACTTAATTGAAAGAACTTAAAATTCAACTGCAAGAACTGTTGGATAAGAAGTTCATCAGACCTAGTACTTCGCCATGGGGTGCTTCAGTTTTGTTTGTGAAAAAGAAAGACGGCTCATTGAAACTCTGCATTGACTACCGTGAACTGAACAAGGTAACAGTGAAAAAAAAATATCCATTGCCTCTAATTGACGATTTATTTGACCAGTTACAGGGTGCCCAGGTTTTCTCCAAAATTGACCTTAGATCTGGATATCACCAGCTGAAAGTCAAACCTGAGGACATTGAAAAGACTGTCTTTCAAACGAGGTATGGACATTATGAATTTCTTGTTATGCCTTTCGGAGTTACTAATGCACCTGCCACATTTATGGACCTTATGAACAGAATTTTTAAACCGTTCCTCGATGAATTTGTAGTTGTTTTCATAGATGACATTTTGATTTATGCCAAAAGCACGGAAGAACATGAACATCATTTGAACATTGCCTTACAGATCTTAAGAGAACAAAACTGTATGCAAAACTAACAAAGTGTGAATTTTGGCTAGACAATGTAATATTTTTGAGACATGTGATCAGTAAGGATGGCATTACAGTTGACCCACAGAAAATTGAAACAATGGTAAATTGGCCTAAACCGACTAATGTTACTGAAGTCCGAAGTTTCTTAGGCTTAGCCGGATACTACAGAAGATTTGTGAAGGACTTCTTCAAAATTGGCCTACCGTTGACTCAGTTAACTCAAAAAGGGATATCATTTGACTGGACTGACCAGAGAGAATCAGCTTTTCAAGAGTTAAAGATTCGACTTGTGACTGCACCGATTCTCACCTTACCCTCAAGTACGGATGGATTTACTGTTTTTAGTGATGCTTCTTATAAGGGTTTGGGATGTGTCTTAATGCAGAATGGTAAAGTTATCGCATATGCTTCCCGACAACTGAGACCGCATGAGAAAAATTATCCGACCCATGACTTAGAACTTGCTGCAGTAGTGTTTGCATTGAAAATCTGGCGTCACTATCTACATGGGGCAACATGTGAGATGTACACAGACCACAACAGTTTAAAGTACTTCTTCACACAGAAAGAACTGAACATGAGGCAGCGGAGATGATTAGAACTGATAAAAGATTATGACTTGCAAATTTTGTACCATCTGGGAAAAGCTAACACCGTCGCCGATGCACTGAGTCGGAAATCAGTTGGAAATTTAGCCTGTTTACTCACCGGGCAGAAAGAATTGCTATACGACCTTGAAAAATTTGAGGTTGAAATTGTCTTGCGTGAACAAGGTGGAACATTAGCCGCCATTTCTTCTCAACCGGCACTGATTGAGGAGATTAAAGAGAAACAGCAACAGGATGACTTTTTGAAAAAGGTCATCGATGAACGGGAGTCCAAACCAAGGCTGGACTTTAAATTTGAGAACCATGTGTTGCAATTCCAAGGGAAGGTTATGTGTACCGAATGATTCTGAATTGAAAAGACGAATTCTGCAAGAGGGTCACAATTCGAAACTGTCTATCCATCCAGGAAATACGAAAATGTACCAAGACTTGAAACTGAATTTCTGGTGGCCGGGAATGAAGAAAGAGATTGCTGACTTTGTATCGAAATGTCTTCATTGCCAACAAGTTAAGGCTGAACATCAACGACCCGCAGGCTTACTGCAACCCTTACCAATACCGGAGTGGAAATAGGAACATATCACTATGGATTTCATTTTTGGTTTACCTCACTCCAGTAAATGTATGGACTTAATTTGGGTTATTGTTGATAGATTGACTAAATCTGCTCACTTCTTACCTGTCAAAACAATCTATAATGCGAACAAATTGACTACAATTTATATTGATGAGATTGTTAGACTGCATGGAGTGCCTGTTTCTATTGTTTCTAACAGGGACTCAAAGTTTACATCGAGATTTTGGCAAAGCCTACAGACAGCATTGGGTACTGAATTGAGACTGAGTAGTACATACCATCCTCAGACAGATGGCCAGTCAGAAAGAACCATTCAGACTCTGGAAGACTTACTACGGATGTGTGTTCTTGATTTCCAGGGAAATTGGGAAAGTCATCTACCTTTAGCTGAATTTGCCTACAATAACAACTTTCACTCAAGTATTGGTATGGCGCCTTTTGAGGCTTTATATGCCAGGAAATGTCGATCTCCTATCTGCTGGGCAGAAGTTGGAGATGGGCCTTTGATTGGGCCCGAGATTGTACAGGAAACCACCGAAAAAGTGAAACTGATTCAACAGAGATTGAAAACCGCACAAAGCCGATAGAAAAGTTATGCGGATGTCCGAAGGCGAGACAGGGAATATGAAGTAGATGATCATGTTTTCGTTAAAGTGACACCAATGAAAGGGCAGACTCGTTTTGGAGTCAAGGGTAAGCTAGTACCGAGATATGTCGGGCCGTATGAAATCATTGAGAAGATAAATCTGGTGGCGTATCAAGTAGCACTTCCTCCTGAAATGGAGCATATGCCCAGTGTCTTCCATATTTCTATGCTGAGGGATTATCTTCGGGATCCCTTCCATGTTATTGAGCCTACACATGTGGTATTGAGTGATGACTACACTTATGAAGAACGGCCTATTCAAATTGTAAACCGTCGGATCAAGAAGTTGAGGAACAAAGAAATCGCACTAGTGAAAGTTGATTGGCAAAACCATGGTGGCACTTATGCCACTTGGGAAAAAGAAGATGATATGTTGAAGAGATGTCCTGAACTGTTCCCTCTGGACCCAGTGTTCTTTCAGAATGAAGGTAATCCGAGTTTGGAGGACCAAACTCTTTTTAAGGAGGGAAGACTATGACAACCCTCACCTCTGATTAATGCTAAACTGTGACTAAGAATAATAAGTAACTGATTTGACTGAGATTCTGAATTGATTGCAAGAGTATACTGTTTTAAATGCATTTCTATCTGTTAGTCATTAAATGATCTGTTCATGTTTTATCTTTGAATTGCGAATTGAAGGTCCTATCGGCGACCGAATCCGAAATCGATTGGTGTTTTATGTTACTTAGAATTTATGTGATTTTACGGTAGATTTAATTTGAAATTGATTTGGAATGATTAAATTAGATTAAATAATGTTGAATCACATTATTTGCTTTAATTCCCCTTTTGCCATTAGTGGGCCACTACCTACAACATTGTTTTGGAGCCTTTTGATGCATCATTCTTGTTCATCTCTAGAGACAAAACAGAGAGAAAGAGTGAGAGAGGAGAAAACTTAGCTTCAATTGAGAATTGGCTTGCAGATTTAGGAGATGTGAAGGTTGATTGCATAATTGAGCTTCCATACCTAAAATAGAAGACCTAAGGTAGAGATTTCATCCTCTCATTTGTGAATTTGAGTTGTATCTTACATGGTTCATGGTAATTTAGAGTTTAAAGTCAAGAATTGGTTTAAAGAGTTGAATTTGAGAGTGAATTCTTGCATGCATGTATACATTGTTGAGTTTTGAGGTCTTTTCCATGAAATTTGCTACATGCATGCTCATATTTTGATTATACTTCAAGAATTATTCATGTTTTTGGAAGGATTGAGTTATTTGACCATGTATTTGAAGCCTTGAATTTAATTGAATACATGCATGTTGTGTTTGAGCTTTGTTCTTGAAGTTTATTTGAAAATGGTGTTCAATTGACTCATCCTTGGGCTTTGATTTCTCAAATTGATCTTCAAAACATGTTATATTATGGGTTTAAAGTGTTTTTCCAGAAAATTGGCCCAAAAGGATCGAATTTGAGGCTTTTAAAGTTGAGTTTTGTGCTTGGGGATGAATCTGGAAATTCCAGATTTTGGACCCACGCTCGAGCGTGAAGTAGCGTAGAACTTCACACTCGAGCGTACCCTCTGAGTCGTGCATCTCCGCTTGAGCGTGGAAAGTCACGATCGAGCGTGAAATGCATACGCCCAGAAGTTCTTGTGTTTTACAGTCCGCTCGAGCGAGAGAGTTCGCGCTCGAGCGAGGACCTGAGTCTCACGCTCGAGCGGAGGTCGAGCGTCCGTCGAGCATGAATTGTATGCATCCAGTACTTTTCATGAAGTTTGTAGTCCGCTCGAGCGAAGGAAGTCACGCTCGAGTGAAGATCCTTTGTCTGCATGTCCGCTCGAGCGTAGAAAGCCACGCTCGAGCGAGACCTCTATTTTCTGAAAATTTTGAAAAGTGTTTTAAAGTACATCTTTGCATCCTCATTTCATCCTAGGCATTCCTAGGCCATGTTTAAGGCATCTTAATGAGGATACTGATGTAGAACCACACCGAGTCAAGATAGGGACTAAGTTGTTGATTCCCAAGTGTGTAACTTAGTATGTGTTCATTCTGTAACTGTGTAAGGTTGGCATCCGAGGATGCTCATTAGCTGCCTATAGCCCAGTGCTCTGTGAGTAACAATGTTGTAAAGATATGTTCAATCATGAATATTTTCTGAATGATCTACTGTACTGCTTTCTGAAATGATATTTCTCACTGAATGAATGTTTATCCTATTTGTGCACTAAATTCATAGCATCCATAGCAATCTACTGTTACTGTACTGTTACTACTACTTTTACAGAGATCTCTGTCAGTTCCCATATTTGGAACCACTACTATTTACTGTTATGATGGCCATCAACTAACTGCTCGGTCTGTTAAGACCTACTGTACTGTTTTGCTATTGGATGCACCACATATGACCATTATGGTTTCTAAATGACTATTTTAAATACTGAAAAGACATTCATTCTTAACCCCTTTACGCATATGTTATTCACTAGGCTTTAACTCACTGTTTATATTTATATGTAGGTGTCCAGGCACCGGACCGGAGCTAGGAGCGTCGGGTTAACTCTCTTTTCGTCAAGCCAACCATTGTGCCTTACCTCGAGGTTCCAAGTCTGACCGAGCTAAGGCTGTTTTAGGGTGTCTCAGTTTCACCCTTCCGTCTCTGTTTTGTAATACTGTTTAAGACTGGTACTGTACTGTGCTAATTAGGGATTTGGTCCCCAACCTGGATGTTTGTACATATGGTGTATATATGTTCTGCTTATCAATATGAATATGTTCGGAAAAGTCTTTTTGCATACAGATTGTCACGGCTCATTGGACATCTTTTATTTACTGTTTTGGCTTCCGCCAGCCCCTTTACTCTGTATTACTGTCTTTACTGTTAAACAGGCCTTCGGTAATCACGGATTACTGGCCGGTTACGGTACTAAACCCATAAGGGCGGGTTTGGGTAGTGACAGACACCCTATCTCATCGCTCTTGTGCAAGCATGTCCCAACAAAACGGACAAACCGAAAGGAAGCACCATCATATTCTAGACACTACCCGGGCTCTTCTCATCTCATCTTCTTATCCTGAACAGTTTTGGGGAGAAGTTGCCCTCACTGCCATCTATACCATAAATCGTGTACCTACATCTGTCATAGCTAATATTTTCCCTTATGAGCGCTTGTATGGTTCTCTTCCTAATTAACACCCCCTCTCAAGCTCAAGGTAGTAAGGCAGAGAGTAACTTGAGCTTGGCAAGAATATCAGAGAAGCGTCCTAGAAAATGAGCTTTACTGAAGAGGTCGGCAGTCTGCTCAGCAGAAGTAACAAAGAGAAGACGAATAGTGCCCCGAGCAACATGCTGGCGTATGAAGTGGCAATCTATCTCAATATGCTTGGTGTGATCATGGAAGACATCATTATGTGCAATCTGAAATAGCACTCTGGTTGTCATAATAAAGATTGGTGGCAAAAGAATGAGAAACTTCCAAATCAAAAAAAAAAAAAAAAAACACAGTAGAAGTAGAAAATGTGGCTAGTGTGACAGACAGTCATATGAGAACCATCAGCAGTGTGTATGATGGGGATAGAAAATGGTGATGATATAGAAGAAAACATAGTGGAGTCAGAAGTCATATGATTACAGCATGCGGAATCAAAATACCAAGGAGAATTACCTAAAGTCACGGAAAGAGCAGTAGAGGGAGGAGTATCAGATTTGGCAAGCACCTGTTGGATGAGGGACTCAACATCATTCATAGAGAATGAAGGAGTAGCGGAATTAGTGGAGTGGTGAGTAGAAGAACCCTCAGAGGCAATAGCAGTAGAGCAAGAACCTTGGCCAAATTTGTACTGATACCTAGAACGAGAAAACCCTTTCTTGGAGGGGGCTCGAGGACAATAGTGTTGAAGATGACTGGGAGCAGTCTTATGGCAAGTAAAGCATTCACGAACCTGGCACTAAACAAAAGAATGAGTAACTGGCAGGCCACGATTGAGACAATACTAGCAAGAACTATCAGGCTGTGAAGATGAGAAACTCTGAGATGATGGCGTAGCAAGAACAAAATCCATATTCTGAGTTATGAGAGTCCCAAGACGAGTCTCCTCTGCTAATAGTTCAGTAATGGCTTGCTCTAAAGTGGGCAAGGGCAAACGATGAAGCAATGAAGCACGTACGGGCTCAAAAGTGCTATATATGAAGAGCTATAAGGAACTGTAATAGTTGCTGATGATTCTGATAAGTAATAAATAGTTGTGCATCCTCAAAATATGCTTATGGAGGCTCAGAAAAAGCTAGCTAGTCCCAAACAAACGACATCTGGGATAAGAAGTCATTGATAGACTGACCAGGTGCCTGGCGCCTGTGATGAAGAGTCTGCAACAGTTAATATTGATGAGCACGGCCAGTGGTCTAATAACGGTCCCTCAAGAAATGCCTAATTGCTTTGGTAGGGAAAGTAGTTTGAGCATTATCTTGGAACCGGCCAAACTGGAGATGAGGTAGCTCGGAACCAGGTGATTATTTGATAATTCTTACTTTTCCAGTGATACTAATTCAGTAATATTCTTTTATTGAAGGTTTGTTATACATGTGTCATTTTAACTTAGATTAAATGATAAATTTTGCTATTTGGACTTACGTTTTAGCAAATCTTTTTAGATTCTTTGCTTATGCTACACTGAAATATAGAATTCATTATTTGGACTTTATTTTTGAAGTTTGCTATTTGAGATTTATGAATATTTTTATCAATTCAATGTATATAAACAATTTCAGCTTCTTATATGTGCAGTTAGAAATTGAAATAATATTATCATTTTGAATTAATTTATTACAATTAAATTCTATAACAGATGTGATACTAAAAAAATTGTTGATCATGCCTTCAGACACGGGTTATTTCTAGTAAATTGTTGAAAGGAGAGGGCCGGACCTGATAATATGACCCGCTATTGGCCCAACTCGGCTCAACTGGTCCAGAGGTGCTAATGGGCTTGAAGCAGGCCTATATAAAATGTGTAGCAGCCTCATTTGTTCCCCACCCCTCAGAAACAAAACAAAACAAAAAAAAAACCCTAGAGAGCCGTCGAGGCTGAACCTTGAAGCAAGGGTTTGGGCAGTGAACCAGAGGCTACCGATCAAGATGGTAACACAGATCGCTGCTTAAAGATACTGATTTCTCAGTTTTACTACCAATTATCATCGATCAATCAATCAAAACTCTGAATCTATATATGTATGTATCTCTGTTTTTGTGCAGACTTTCAAGCGAAGGAATGGCGGCCGCAACAAGCACGGCCGTGGCCATGTCAAGTTCATCCGCTGCTCCAACTGCGGCAAATGCTGCCCCAAGGTCTCCTCTCTCTCTCTCTCTCTCTCTCTCTCTGTGCTTACATGTATGTGTGTGCATGAATGTTTATGATTGATTTGAATTGCTATGCCAGTGATAGAAACTGTAGTTGATGTTCCTTTGATACTGAATTTGCTTCGAAAGCTCAATTTTTTATTAAGGTCATCTCATCTGTGTTCATTTGTTTTGGATTAATGGGAATTTTTATGCTGGTAACTCTGCTAATGCATCACTGTGGGTAATTGGCTAAATGGTTTGGATATTTTTGTATCAATTGATTGGGGTTGATTTGAAGGGTTGGTATGTCAATTATTTTTTAGTAGCATATTTATTTATTTATTGGGTTATTATGAAAGTACTGGGTCGTTTTGAAAAACCCCTCTAGCCCAAATTGTTAAAAAATAAAAACATTTTTTTGGAATGTCTGAATAGTGAAAATGGACACTATTCTGACATTCCAAAATATTTGTTTTTATTTTTTTGACCATTTAGAAGGCTTTTATACATGAACTGATTGAGATCTTTTAATTTTTGGAAAAAAGAAATGAACTTTTTTTCTTTTTTTCCTGAAAATAAATTATTAGTTGACCTGATTAAAGGGCATGAAGTCCAAAAATGGACAAACAATTTGGGACGGAGGAAGTAGTTTTTTTATCAATTGCAACTTTTTAGCTGAAAACAAACACACTTAAAGATTTTGGCTTAATTAGTCAAAAAGTAGCTAAAAAGCTCAAACTGTCCTGAATGGTGTTCCTTAATTGCATGTTTGTTCCGAGAAATAATTGAAGCAGTTGGATGATTATTTTTTTAGCTGTGTCAGTGATTGAAATTGTTGTTGATATTTGTTTAGTTTTGGATCTTTTTATTTATTAGGACAAAGCTATCAAGAGGTTTCTTGTGAGGAACATAGTCGAACAAGCTGCTGTTAGGGATGTCCAAGAAGCGTGTGCTTTTGACAGTAACATTTCTTTTTCCCTTGCTAGTTTACCTTTCCATTCTGATTTCTTAGTTATTGTTCATTTAATTTTTTTTGTAAGTATATTGCTCATTGTTATTAGGGTTAATTACACCAAGACTCTCACAAACAACTATATTAGTGAATATCACTTTACCCTTCTCGCATATATGAACCCATACATTTTGACCCTTCAACTATAAAAATGTATCTTCATCACCCCTTAAGAAGGGGGGTAATTATTCAGTTTTTATAATTGAGGTGGTCAAAATGTTTGGATTCATAGATGGAGTTAATGTATACACTAATAGTTTAGGGGATTTTGGTATAATTGACACTTCTTATTATTTAATTTGATGACCATGATGATGACTAATTACTGGTTTTGCTTTTACCGTTATTGTTAAGGTTACACATTGCCTAAGCTGTACGTGAAGATGCAATACTGCGTGTCATGTGCAATTCACTCCAAGGTTGTTAGGGTTCGCTCTCGCACTGATAGGAGGAACCGTGAGCCTCCTCAGCGGTTCAGGCGCAGGGTATGTTCCCATCACCTTTTTCACTTCATTGAATGTTATGCTACCTTATACTTTATTTGGTTTTTATTGTGTTCTATGTAAGCAATGGTTTCATTGGTCTGCTATTTTATTAGTTTTCTCCGTAATACATTTTGCTGTCTGAGTTAACTGCTTCAGTGAGAAAGGGCTTGGATTCTTATGCATGACTGTGTTTTATTAGGCATAATCACACATATGTAACACCAGAACTGTTTAACAGGAGCTGTTGTAAGTAGGGCTGCAAATGAGCTGAGCCAAGTTGAGTTCTGCTGAGCTCGAGCTTGATAAAATTTGATCATGTTCGGGCTCGGCTCGAGCTCGAGCTCGAACTCGAGTCGAGCTATAAAAGTTGAGCTCAAGCTCGGCTCGCTAGATATTTATAAAGCTCAAGCTTAGCTCGTTTACTAACGAACGAGAACGAGCTCGAGCTCGAGCTCGAGCTTGAACACACAAACAAATTAAGCTGTGAACAAAGCAAAAAAAAATCTGTCAATCTTGAAAATCAAATAAAACATCCTAATGCAATAATAAATTAATGACATAAATAATACAATTAATATCAACATATTATAAAAACCTGCCAATGGACCTGTTCAAACTCTTTAGCTAAAATCCAATTATCAAGAACATAGGAAAATCAATTGCTATAACTATTCTAGCAATCTGCAAACAGACCAACTTTAAAACTAATCTAATCAAAACATAAAGCTCCCATATCCCAACTCCAAAATATAAAATTACATCACTTAAAAAATAGAACAAAAGTCTTTTAAGTCTCTCTTAGTAAGCAAGAAGATCGATGAAACTTTCTCATAATGTTTCACTTGATACAGCTCCAAAAATTTCCTTCGATTTTGTTGGGTAATCTGTATTGCACTGCACTTCTCAAAAATCTGTTTCGTTTGATAAAAATTAATCTTAGTGTAAAACCTTAAAATAATTACCATGAACAACTCTTTCATTTAATTAAAAACATTAAACATACCTTGTTAAGACGTCCCAATTACAAGAAACCATTAAAGCAGTAAAATCTCTTTAAAAGATGGCTCGTCAACCTATTAAAAGAAGCAAAAAAAAAATTGATTTCAGATATTTTTTTCTACTACTTTTTCACATAAATTGACTATTAGAAGGGACTTTAATTATATAGGATAAAAGATTATACTTACATATGGTGCCTTCTTCAGATAAAAATTCTAAGAATAGAGCACTACTTTAACCATTGTATTTGTTTGCCATATCCAACAACATTGCATCAAAGTAAGCAAAAACATAACAGCAACATTGCATCAAAGAACCAACCACACTTAAATAACATGCCTTATTTATTAAAATATTAAACCCACACATTCTGTCCTCTCTTTCTTAAACGAGTCCTCTCTCTCTCTCTCTCTTTCTCTAAAATAGCAAACCCACACATTCTTTCTAAAAATTCTCTCTCCTCTCTCTTTCTTAAACAACAAACCTGTACATTACTCATGGTTTTCTTCGACTTCAACATGCAATTCAAATTACTCTTTGATATCTTGAGTCATGCAATTCAACTTCAACATGCTAAAGTACAAGATCAAAATGAATAATTTATTTTGACTTTTTCATTCACAAAATTGGGATTTAAATTCATTATACCCTTTTCAGTTTCACAAACGCAAACCTGCTTTCTCTTCTCTGTCTGTTGTTTAGAAAAATGATTCAAATACAAATAAGTTTCAACAAGCATCAACAAAACAATTATTACAAAAGGGGCTTATTGGGTTTGCAATATTGTATTAATTGTTTGGCAACTCGGTGCAAGAATAAAAAACAGAGCAGCCTTCCTGGGGAACATATTTTTCAGATGACATATAAATTATACATATATGCTTGTATGAGCATATACAAGCACAAAGACAGCAGCCTTCCTGTGTATTTTTTCCTCTTTCTTTTAATATTCATTTTTTTCTCTCTCTCACTCCTATACATTCAGAGTAAATTATCTAAATACAGAGAGACATATGAAGGACATCAGAGATAGAAATTTAATAAATAAATAAAACATATGAAGAAGGATAGTCTCACAAACAAGAACAAAGAAAATATTTTATCTAGAAGAAGAAACTAACCCTAGGATTGAAGAACAAAAGTAAGGAATAGAAAACTAACTACAAAGGATTGAAGAGAAGATTTTATCTTCTGGTCCCAAATCTTTACCAAAACAAAGAAACATTGATATTCAGCACAGTGCTTCGTTCGATTCGATGTTGTAACCCTAGCCCCAAAATTTGTCTACAGAGAGATGAGATGAGACCAAATCTCTTGAAATAGAGATCAAAAATAAGAAAACAAGGAAGGAGTAGCAGACAAAGGTTGTAGAACAATCTCTCTTTGTTATTTGAATTAGGAAAAACTTGAGTAGAGGCAACGTTTTTTTTAGAGTGAAGAGAAAACCCCAGCAGCTTCTAGGAAGGAGGAGCAACTTTTAGGAGTGAAACCCTAATTTCATAACATATATATACCCAAGCTCGCGTGCCCAACCGAACCAAGCCTTGCCAGGCTCGGGCTCAGCTCGGCTCGGCTCGTCTCGTTAAGAAAACGAGCCTAAAATTCTGGCTCGAGCTCGTTTATTAAGCAACCAAGCTAAGCTCGAGCTAAGCCTTATTGAGTTGAGCTCGAGCTTGTTCGCGAACAGCTCGGTTCGTTTGCAGCCCTAGTTGTAGGACATTAAAACAGGATGAATATGCCCCTAACTGCTCAAGCTTTTTATTTTGTTTGTGAAGTGAGTTTTATATCATAGGCATGGTTGTTACCAAAGAAGCTTATTATTACTATTCAACGTCGATACTTTTTGTTGAGCTTCATTTTCTATGTGCGCACAGACAGTTTCATTGGTTGTTGAGTCTTGCTTTTCTAGAATTAGCTGTTATGGTACTTTGTTTTTCATCTGTGTCTTACTTAATTCTGTCTTCTGAACATCCGTGGTCTATGAAAGAGCAGTACTGGTTTGGCATCTTTACCGATTTATTTTCTTGTAACGTTATAACTATACGTGATACCACCCCAAGAAGCTTACATGGAAAATGTTTCTAATTAATTTGTTAGAAACTTTTCAACTTCAATTATTTGATTTTCAAGGTTAATCTTGTGTTTCTTTTTGGGGGGTTAGATGACTTCATCATGGACAAGCTTTAAAAGTGAATTAAGTGGTTCATGTTATTTTTTACTCAGGCATGTCCGTTGATAGGTTTTTAAATTAGTCCTTGTTCCAAACCTTATAGTTTATGCAGGGCAACTCTCTCTCTCTCTCTCTCTCGCATACACACACACTGACACATTGTATACACACATATTTCTGTGCTTGATCACGCTAATGAAATTTTATTCATCACTGATATATAACATGCATTATTTTAGTAAATGCATAACTGATGCAAATTAAACTATCTCAGGCCAGTTTGAAGCTGTTTATAAATATGTTGTAGATTGAAATGAATGCTCCCAGATACTTTCTAGATTGTCATGCTCCCATTTATCAATTGTTGTAATTAGTGTTGCATTTCTGGTTTAGTAGCTAACCTGCTAGGCTTCTTTTAGTTTACTTCAAATGGTATAGTTTTCTTTCTATACTATTTGTAATGTGAGTTTCCTTTCTTTCTTTTTTTTGCCCTTTTTCGTTGTTGGTGTCAGGATGATATGCCCAAGCCAGGTCAAGCACCGCGCCCTGCTGGAGCAGCAGGTCCTCCTCGTCCTTGAAAAGCAATGCTTGTTCTGCTCTAGTGCTAGGCTTTGGATTTATTTGATGCAGAGACTCATTATGTCTTTTTATTTATGAAGGTTTTGACTTTATGGATTAATTTTGTTTTAGTTTTATCTTGTTGAATTCCATGCTACCCTACTGAATTGAATGGGATGCTATGTTTTTGCATTTTTAATGATACTTTTGATTTGATTGTGGTTTTACTTTTTTATTTTTGGGTAAGCAAGCATCATGTGGGATGTGGTCACTCTGATCCTAGATGGGGAAATAATTAAGCATTATAGGGCAGGACATATAATGGTGCCAGCTTGAATTTTATAAGGAAAATGTTTGAGATTCAAAAAAAACTTTCACAATTATACTCCCAATAATATGTCAAGATAGGTGTGAACTTTTAATTTGTTATACACCTAATAATTGAGGGCTCTATTTCCTAGTCATATTATTGTGGATGAATTTGTGGGTCAAATATGTAGGTGTTTAGCATTATTCATTTTATAATGTGTTGTGTCAAGAGTGTTTGATGGTTTGAGTCACCTATTTGGGTATTTATTTTTGGGTATTGTTAATGTGTGCTTTAATATATTTTAAGAAAGTTTGAAAAGTTGTACATTCTTTCTTGCATGTATTTTCTTGAAGAATGTGTACATGAGTTTTGGTCATCAAATGATTTGTCCTACAAAAACTAAACGGATTTCTATTGCATTACTTATGCTTAGTTTAGTAGTATTTTTTTAAAAAAAAATTTGAGGGTCATGATTAGTATAGTTCATTGGCCCAAAATCCACATCAATGAAGATGATAGCTCAGGTTACAGTTATGGGTTACAAAATCAAAACATCCCCTGTATCAGGGCACTTGTAATTTGAACAATTAATCCTGCTAAAGTTAGACCTCCGTTGGGATATGATTTCCTTTTATGCTATTTCTGACTTTTTATTTTAAAAAATTAGATTGTTGAAATTAAAATAATATTGAAGGCAATCTGTTCTATAAAATTCTAGTAGTTTTTGACCTGACATTCTTTTGCTTTGTCTTCAACTACAGCTGACTTGGTAAAAAAAATTAGATGATAATGGGCTGTTTTGTGAAATGAGTTAAAAGTCATTTCTTAGTTTTTAATTCATTTTGGGTCATAATATCTCTTATATTTTTTACACGTTTTTTTTTTTAAATTTAAAAAATCAAAAAGTTAACTTTTAACTATCTTCTCAAAACAACCCAATGTAATCAAAAAACAGTTGAAAGTTTAAGTGAAGCACAAAGGGAATGTTACGTGTAATAAGCAAAAATTAAATTTTATTTAGATCATAAATTTAAATAAAAATTAAAAATATGTATATATACAAAAATATTAATTAATTTTTTAAAAAAAATTCTTATATAAATTTATAATTCAAACCGTTAGAAAATATATATACATATGTAAGCAATTGATAATGAAAGATGTAGGCAAGCAGTAGAAAATGTCAACATATGATGATGTGGATGCGGTGGACTTAAAATCCAAGATGATCTGGTTGTACAAAGTCAATGATTGTTATGCTGCGCTACTATTCTTATCTGTTATTTATATATATCAATTAATATAAATAATTTAATATTATAATTTTATCTATTTTATAAATTATAATTTTTTAAAATTATATCATATTATATATTAATAAATGCATATAGTATTATTCTAGTATTATTCTACTAACATTGCACAGCACATGCCTATCTTTCTTATTCAATGACATTCTTAGCCTCTGTTTGGGAAGAGGTTTTTTTGGGCTTTTTTGGCTAAAATAGACACAAAAGATAAAATAGGCTATTTTAGTCACAACAAACAAAATATCACATCCAACCCATAATCATTACACTATTCTCTTACAAAAAAAGTTTAAAAAGTCAAAAAATCCTTCCCAAACCAAACTTTTTGACCCAGGCTAAAATAGTCAAAAAGCCAACTCACTTCCCAAACGAAACAAAATGTTCTTTTCAACTCGTGGCTTTGAAAGTTGGGAAAATATCAATCAAGTTATAGAAAAGAGTTATGTTAGGAATTTCAAATGAATTATTAAATATTCTATTAAATTTTTCACAAGAGGTGGGACCTACACAAATTACATGTGTGTGGGTTCCATACTTATATGAAAAGTTTGATAGAATATTTGATAATTTTTTTGGAATTTATAGATTGAGAGCTCTATGTGGGTCCAATGTGATGTGATGTTTTAGTTTTAGTTTTTTTTTTTTTTTAAATTTTTCACATCATTAGTACTCTTTTAGAGCTCTCAAATTAGAAGGATGTATCATTTCTGTTAAGTGATATTTACAACAGAAAGAAAAAATAATAATTATAAATTTATGATAAATTTTATAAATATTAATAATTAAAAATATAATTTTTTTTATGTATCTAATTATTTTTTAAAAAGTAGACTGAATTGTAATTTTTCCTTGAAATTCTGTTTAAAAAGGTTTAAAATATTTATATATTTTTACGTTATATATTTGTATAACTTTTTTTTTTTTTTTTGCAATGTGCGTTTTCAGAATACTTCTTAAAGAAATTTTTTTTTTCTTTCTTTTTGACACATTTTTACTTTTTTAAGAGTTAGAAAAATTATTACGTTTGGAAAGTTGTTAAAAAAATGATTTTTTCATAAGTGATAAAATTTATGTAATATTTTATTTTTATTTTATATATATATATATATATATTTTTTTTGTAGATGATGACAAACAATTTAGACCTTATTTTGGGGTGTTTTGGGAAGTTGATAAAAAGCTAACTTTTGGCTTTTTATCAAACTTTTTAGCTTTTTGAAAAGTGATTTGGGAAGTTAGTAAAAAGCTGACTTTTTGCTTTTTAGTTTAATATTTATTTATGGTGTTAAATCAAATTAAAATGACCAAAATACCCTTACCCAACATAAGAAATTTATTTTTTTATTTTTTTGTTGTAGGGCCTAATTTGTAATTTCACACCTGCGTTTTTTGCCCTTCCCAAACCAAATTTGTTGCATTTTTGGAAAATGATAAAAAAAAACGTGGCTTTTTATGGCCCTTCCCAAAACGGCACTTTGTCATAATCTAAAAAAGTCAAAAGGCTAAAAAGTTACTACCTCACATCATCTTATTTAAGTCACATCACTTCTTTACTACATCACTTCAAACTCAACTCATACCCAACTTATATTTCATAAAAAGTTAAAAAATATGCTTATTTAGATCATTTCAAACTACCCTTTAATAGTTTATTGACTTTTCTAATCAAAAATTAATTTTTTTCAATCTCCAAATACCCACACTATGACTTAACAACCGTGCTGGACCCCACTGGGGGCTCAGTCATTTTCCATGACTTAAATATGAGAATCACACTACATTTACAACTTGGGGGATGAGGTCCACCAAAAAGTCAAAGCTTTTATATGGAGGGTAAATTATATTGACATTTTTTGAGATTTAATTTAATTACATTTTATTTCTGACGTTCTAAAAATTACATTTACACTCCTATATTTAATAGTCTCATTTCACAAATTTTTGTACTTATATAAAGGGTAACAACTCCTAGTAGAAAATTAGAGGAAATTATATTGAAAAAAAAAGTAAAGCAAAAAAAAAAAAGAAGAAATAAAGTAAAGTAAAAAAAGAGAAAGTATATGAGTTCAATATTTTCATTCCGTGTACTTTCTCAAACGTCAAGAATGATATGTATTAAACTCAAATCTCAGGAGATGTAAGTGTAATTTGCCTGTATATCAAATATATGATCATTTAAAAATAATTAATGGTGTCTTTAGAATTAAATTTATTTTGAAAAGTTGATATTTTAGTCCAAAAAAAAATAATAATAAATCAAAAAGTTACTATAAAGAGTTAATTCACTCTCTATATTATTTTATGTTTTTTTTTTTTTTTGTAAAGACAATTTTAAAAAATTAATTCTCAAAATAGGTCTTAATCTTCAAAACTTTTACTATAAAATTAGGCTTACTCTTTAAAACCTTTACTATTGAACGTATAGGATTATGCATTGCAAAAAAAAAAAAAAAAAAAAAAAGGTTATAATTGCATTCGTATATAAAATTTATCAATATTTGAATTTTTTTAATTTTTTAAAACATATAATTTTAAATAATAAAGCAAGCTTTAAACTCAAGGGAGGGAGAGAAGTTTTTTGACGAGTCATGACTAGGTGGTCTTCCACGGGATAAGTTATTGGTTGGTCTTAAAATATTATTATGTGGTATTTTAATGGTATTATAATTGATAGAAATTGTGAGATTTATAAATTTTTGTTGAGTGATTGAAGATCATAAAAAGTATAATAAATTATGATTAGTGTATGATATTGTCATGTGGAGTTCCAGAGCTAACTAATAATTTTTTTATAAAAACATATATATTTTTAAACAATAAAGCAAGCTTCCTCAAGGGACGGAGAGAAGTTTTTTTGACAAGTCAAAGTGATCTTTTAAGCAAGATGTTATTGGTTGTTCTTGAAATATCGTTATGTGGTGTTTTATTAGTATTGTGATTGATAGGAATGGAGAAATTTATAAATTTTTATTGAGTGATTAAGAAACATAAAAAGTATGATAAATGGTGATTGATGAGTGATATTGTCATGTGGTGTTTCAAAATCAACTAATAATTTTTTTCTTTTACATTGTATTTGGTTGAAAGATTTAAGAAAATATTTTTTTTACAAAAAAAAAAAGATAAGTAAAATATAAATAAAATATACACATATTTTATATATTTTTTTTTATTTTATTAATTTTTTTTTAAAAATTTCTCAATCAAAATACAACGTTAAAGTTAAGCAGGAAAGAACGCAATTGTGCAGTACATTTGGATTTACTCTTTCGCAAAATGTTTTGACTTTTCATAAGAAAGGAAGAAAGATATGTAGCCGAGGGCGGCCAATCTTAATCCCGTAACCAAAGGACGGCATGAACACTCACGTGGGATTGTTTGGCGTAAATTAAATAAGTTATTTATAATTTATTTTAATTTAAGATATTGTGCTAAACTGATCATTTTTGGTGTAAATTATTAAAAATGAAAAATGAAAAATTAATAATTAATAATTAAAATTATTTCTTTTTTTTTACTTTTAAATAATTAATTTTTTAAATTATTTAAGTTATTTATATTTCATACCTATAAGTAAAAACTACACAAAATAATTTAAATGGTAACAAACTTGCCCGGGTTATTTGACATAATAAATATAAGTATACTTATTTAGATTATATTAATTTTTTATTTTTTTACACATTCATATATATTCAGGGATTGTTTGGGGTGTTCTAAATAAGTGTATTTTTTATCTTTTTGGACTAAAAAATTGAGGAAAAAAATATGAATTGTTTGGCATAAACTAAAAAAGCAAAAAAGTCAAAAAGTCATTATCCTATTTAAGTCACATCATCTTATTTAAGTCACATCACCTCTCTACCACATCATTTTAAACCTAACCCATACCCAAACCATATTTTATAAAAAGTCAAAAAGTGCACTTATTTAGAACATCCCAAACCAACCCAAGTTAGCTTTTTGACTTTTTATGGAAAAATGTGTATTAAAAAATTGTATAAATTGGTGTGTAAGGAAAAATTAGGATTGAAAATTGTGCAGCCGTAATTTTTGACTTTTGTGAATAGTGATAACTTTTTGAGTAACTTTTTAATTTTTTTTTAACTTGCCAAACTTGACCTTATTTAGATCATTCAAATTAATAAATTAATTATATAAAAATTAAGAAAATAATATTTAAAACTTTTACTTTTTAATTACCAAATTTAATTTGTCTTTTCCCTTTCAATTTCGCTTCCTTTGCGTCGCGTCTCTTCTCTTCTCTTCTGCAGACGCTATACAGAGAGAGAGAGGGAGGGAGAGAGAGAGAGAGGAGGGTGTTTTGGTTATGCTGCAAAAAGGCTTGGATGAAATAACAGGCAATTCTCTTTCGAATCGACCCTCTCAGGCTCAGCTCAGCTAGTTTTTGTCTCAATCCCCCGAATTTTACGTTCCTTTTTCCTTCTTAATACATATAAGGGCAGGTCGTTATAGATAGATACATACATACATTCTCTCTCTCTCTCTCTCTCTCTATATATATATATATATATATATCTTCGTGCGCCTCTTCAAACCTTTTCCCCATCAAACCCTTTTCACACCAGGTCCCTTTTCCGTCGACCCATTTGCGGTTTCTCTCTCTCTAAACCCTTCTAAACCCTTCTCTCTAGAATTCACGTACGATGGTAACCCCCTTTGTGACCTCTGAAACCCTCGTTGAAGGCCTCTTCTTCTGGGTTTAATCAGTTTTGGATATTTTTGGTGATATGGGCGATCTTCAAGTTTTTTCTCAGCAGCCAAACGGTGTCCTGACGGAAGATCGTTCTTTTTCGGTGTCCTTCTCGTCGCCATTGCCTGCTTCTAACCCTGATCCATCGTCAATTGGGGAGGAAAGTTGGGCGATAGCTGAACAAATCACCCAACAAGTCATATGTTGTATTCACCCGACTTTGGACTCTGAGGAGAAGAGGAAAGATGTAATTGAATATGTTCAGAGACTCATCAGATGTTCTCTTGGATTTGAGGTGAATTCAATGCCTCACTTTTTGTTTTGTGTGGTTAAATTGTTACCTGGGTCATCCTCTGTTGGTTCTGTTTTGTGGGTAAATAGTTTTTTTGATTATTTTTTTATTTATTTTTTTGCAATCTTCAACATATAGTTAGAGGAACCCTCTTTCATGTCTGGAGGAGTTGAAATTATTGTTCAAATGCCTGTGAGAGCAATTCAATTTCTGAGGGATGGTTATTTTCCAGTGAAGAGGCTTCACTCTGCTTTTCTGTGTGTCCTGTGAACAGTTCTTTTGTTCTTTGCCTTAGTTTTTTTAAGCTGTGTTGGTATGTTGTTGTTGTAGTGGATATATTTGATGACTCATTTCCATGCAGTATTAGTTGAATTTTATAGGGGTTGGCAATTTTGGGGAAATTTTATTGTTTGTCTTATGGCTTCCAAGTGAAATCAGGAATTCATTCTGAATGATCACTTAGGAAGCATGTTAGTTCTTATGTTTAGATGATTTGAAGGCAGTTAAGCTGGCATTGGCATGGCTATCTAACACTTGTTGCATCTGGCATTGTTGAGTCACCCACATATAATCTAATAATTTAATACAACCTGAGGGATTAAGTGATTGTGGACATCCTTTGATCGTGTAGTGTAGCCTATTTGGTCCTGAATATATGCGAAACATTGCATTGAAAAGTTAGTTAAGAAAGGTTTTGTTCAACCTATTTTAGGTCAGTTAATTGATTGGGGAAGTGTTTCTACCATTTGCTAGTGCCCTATGATCTAATTCTGGTACACCTCTATTGCAGTCATTATATTTGGCACGCAATTTTTCATTAGTTCTTAGTTCTTCCTTTTCTTACTTGTTTTTGTAGGAAGAAGGAAGAAGAAAAAAAAGCCGTAGAAATTTACTATCACAAACCCTAACAACCACTTAATGAGAGGGGCTGTTAGTTATGTGACTACAAGTTTTTGGGGGTGAGTGTGTATTTTCTAGAATATCAGGTAGTTAAATGTATCTGTTAGAAATATCAACGGAGGTCATTGTAATTTACCCTAAATAATGTTATGTGGAATATTATCTTTGACATACATTAGTTTTTCTAATCATTCTTGAGACGGAGAATTTTTTTATTTTTTTTATTATTTTATGCATGTAAGAGACACAGGATTTTTTTTTTATCATTTTACATTCTTAGTTAACTTGGTTCCCTTCAAATGTACTGCCAGGGGAATTTCTGTTTGTCAAAACCCTTGGTGGGGCCAATTGTAATTCACTATTTTTTATTAAAAAAATATGTAATGGGGAGTAATCTGTTTTTTTGTATGAACCTAAATTGTTGTGTTGGAAATTGTTATATCAAATCAGCCCATATGTTATATCAGCCTACCCCCATCAGATCATGATTTGTGATTGGCAAACCACCTTGTTTTTTGATAGGTACTGTATTGTAGGAGAGAAGAGTAACCAAGGGTGTGCAATCCGTTTACAAAATATGGACAATCAACATGGAAGAGTGCAAATGATGTGTAAATGATGATGTAAAAGGATCTTTGAATTGTTTCTTCACTTTGAACCTATTTGAGGGAGCTAATATCTATAATTAAAATATAAAAAAATAAAAAGAAAAAAAAGAAAAGAAAAAGGCAGCTTTGAGTGGTTTCTTTAATGTGTTGACAAAAGATACAAGTCATGTTAAAGTTATTTTAGATCCTTCTCATTTCGATTAGGATTTATACCCCTACTCCCTCTTTCCACCACTTATTTGTTTATTTTTTATTTTTAATAATTTAGCTACTAGGCTTAAGAAATGCATGTGAATCAATTTGTGCAATTACTTGAGTTTTTTATTTCCTGACTTTTTGCCCTGCTTCAGCTAAGTTTTCAAAATCTTGGAGTCCTTGTATTTAGTTGCTCTCTTTTTTTCTCTCTTGGGCGTTTGTCAGCCTTTTTCGTCTCTGTTCTTCCACCACCTTTTACTCTCCTAAATCTCCTTTCAATTGTTTCATTAAGGCTCCACTTGCTTCAATTTGGGCAGTTTCTTGAGCATTCTACATCTGTTTTCCTCTCATCTCCTATGCTATATTTCCTAGACTTAAGCACTTGTTGCTGAAACGTGTCAGTGGTTGTGTTCTAAATGTAGAGTTTCTTCTTTATGAACAGCAGTCTGACTTTGTCAGTTATTAATGTTCCTAAATTAAAATTGCGATTCATATCTCCAATTGTATGAATTTTTGATGCAGTTAGGTTGTATATTATCTTTATAGGAGCAAGCCATGTGGGAAGGACTGTTACACCATTTTATTGAAGTTACTTTAAGTTGAGCTTTACTGATTCTTTATGCAAATTTTGTAGGTTTTCCCATATGGCTCTGTGCCACTAAAGACCTACCTTCCTGATGGAGATATTGATTTGACTGCCCTTAGCAGTCCTACTGTTGAGGAGACTTTGGCCCGTGATGTACTTGCTGTTCTGCAAGGAGAAGAGCAGAATGGGAATGCTGAGTATGAAGTGAAGGATACACAATTCATTGATGCTGAGGTTTTTGTTTTTTTTCACTCTGATGCTTTATTGTAAAGTTTGTCTGAGCTTAATATGTTTTCCTTGTACATAAAGAGTTAAGTTGCATTATGTCTGCCAATTCTCAATACAACATCTTCAACTTTTTCCCCGAATTGTTTTTATATTTCTTGTTGTCTTATCCTGGGTGTATTGGTATATCTTACTTGTATCATCTTCAAGATGACATATCTCCCCTTTTCATGACACAAGTAGGATGTAATCACGTTGATACTCAAGTTTTTAACTTTGAGTAGACTTTCTGTAAGAGGGTCATACCCACTTTGTTCTCATTTAGGTTTCCAGTCAGCATCTTCCCCCTCTTTCTAGATTTTTGGAATTATCCTTCTTGGGTTAAACATATGATTTGTTGATTTTCAGTAGGTTCTTCCCAATGTTGTGCATGCTCGTTACTTGGTCTTTGCATGTGATATGTTGGCAAACAAATCTCCTTTCTGGCAGACTTCTCCTATAACACAGCTGTGTTGATTCTCTTCCATTCTGTTGAGCTTTGTTTTGATTTCCAATCTTTGACTTGAAAATTAGTTATAGACAGAAATAAAGCCTTTAAAAACAGCTTCAAAAAAAAAAAGAGAGCTTCTAATGGCAGAATTCCAAATAGTGGAATATATGGATAGTAGAAATATCCTTTTTAGCTCCAATTCTCTGGTAGAATTGACTTTTTCCTCAACATGTGCTTGTGGATCGACATGTTTATCAATTTTTGTCTTTTACTTTTTTTTTTTTGGAAAGTTGCTACTTGCACGGATGACATCACACCTTTCTCTAGTCATATACTTTATCCAACATGACACTTGGTCTTTGTTTTTTATGTTTTATTTTTAGTTGTTTCAAGCTTTGAAGTTCTGTATTTATAAATATTTGTGTCATTGATGGCAGGTTAAACTTGTGAAATGCCTAGTGCAGAATATTGTAATAGATATCTCCTTCAATCAGTTAGGAGGACTTTGTACACTCTGTTTCCTTGAGCAGGTACGATTTAAGACTTCCTGTTAGGGTTAGAAATATATGCTGTCTTGCTTCTTGCTTTATTTGCATACTTCAACTCCAGTTATGTCCCACCAGAAATAGTCTTATTTATTTTATGTAGCATAAGAAATAAATTAGTTTTGTTTTCATTTTATTTAAACAAAGGGTCTTGTTAACATGTGCCCTTAGGGCATATGTTAAGAAAATTTTAAAATATTATAGACTTTATTACACGCACTTTCATGCAGGATGTACATTATTTGTAAGCTTCTAAGGGCCCATGGTAACAAAATGCTTAACCAATTGATATTTCTGTGTTGGTATATGTATACTGGACATCCTCCCCCCTACTTCCTGCCCGTCCTTCTTCCGTTGTAGTTGTTTCTCCATAATTGCTATAGTGTAAGTCTTTGGTTCTTTATTTGCAGCATTACATCTCTTTGCATTTTCCCATTGTGCATAACAAGCATAACTGCTCACAGTTTGTGTTTGTTTACTTCCTCATACCTTCTGTGGGGACATAATTTTTGAATGACAACGCGTGGCCGAGGTGTCACCGAAGTGCCAGCCGAGGTGCCACGTGTCCTGGTCATGACGCCGAGATCATCTCAGCTAGGCTGAGGTTATCTGCGAAGATACCGGAATCCGAGATAAGCGGATAAGGGACAAGAGTCCTAGAATGAGAGAGGACTTCAGTTTGGGTAAAGATAAGACTCTTAAAAGAGTTTATCCCAATCCTACTGGGAGTCCAAAATTAGCAGTAATCCTAAGTCCATTGAAACTAGGCTTCTATTGGGACTAGGTTTGTGTTGGCTATAAAAAAGAGGAACCCTCATAGGTCTAAGGTATGCTTTTTATGCTCTGAATAGTGAGTTAAGCACTTTTGCTATCTTTGAGAGATAACTGACTTGATCGTTGGAGTGCCCTCGGGTGGACGAACCACCGCCGGAATCTCTTCTTTTTGTGACAGGTCGTTCAGGCTTAATCTATTCTGTCAGTGTTCTCCAGCTGAGTGCTTGATTGGCAGTGTGGTCGGAAATCGACACACAATTTGGCGCCGTCTGTGGGAAAGAAAGGAGAATAGATGGCCAACGACGGACAGAAAGAGAAGGTTGGGGACGACACCCCTACTGAAAGTGGGAAACATATTGACTTTGACGTCGAAGAAGACAACTGCAACGAAGAGACTTGTGATAAGAATCATGGAGGAAAGGACGTCGGCCAGGAGGGCGGCGTACTGAAGAAATCGAACCGGAGCGGGTATTATAACAAGGACGACCTCCAGGTATGGAAAGATAGATGCCTGTGGAAGGACGACGAGATGAAGGGAATGGCGGACAAATTGGTGGACCTGCAAACGGTCGTCAATTTCATGATGCAGAACAACGTCATGCAGTTACCGTTCCCTTTACAAGATACGCCGATTCCAACGGCCAAGAAAGGTGCCCAGAAAGGGGGCAGAAAACAGTTCCTGCAGTCCCTCAGCACGACAGGGCAAAGGGGCATTCTCACCGGCCTTCACGGGAGGTCGAGCACGGAGAATCAAGGAGGGGAGAATCCCAGAAGACACATCGAACAAAAGAAACCTGCACCAAAGAACATCGGGATGTTCAGAGAAAGGAACTCTGTTTCGACACGACCAATGGAGGGAGGTCCAAAAGGACTCACAATGACACTGGAAGTAGTGCACCAAAGAGGGCTAGATAATGATGCTTGGGAGTTGGAATTTACAAGCTAAGGTTGGTCTAACATTTGTTGAAATTTTAAAAAATTACAAGTTGAAGTTAAACCGAGGACATGTTTAACACTTGTTAAAATTTTTAAGAAAAATTTACAAGTTGAAGTTAAACCGAGGTCATGTTTAACACTTGTTGAAATTTTTAAAATTTACAAGTTGAAGTTAAACCGATGACATGTTTAACACTTGTTGAAATTTTAAAAAAATTTACAAGTTGAAGTTAAACCGAGGTCATGTTTAACACTTGTTGAAATTTTAAAAATTTGCAAGTTGAAGTTAAACTGATGTCATATTTAACACTTGTTGAAATTTTAAGAAAAATTTACAAACTGAAGTTAAACCGGGGTCATGATTAAAGGAAGGAATGATATAGGTTCTATCACCTCAGGATGCCGAGGTAATAGAACCTAGGGGGTAGTTGTGGGGACATAATTTTTGAATGACAACACGTGGCCGAGGTGTCACCGAAGTGCCAGCCGAGGTGCCACGTGTCTTGGTCATAACGCCGAGATGATCTCGGCTAGGCCGAGGTTATCTGCGAAGATACTGAAATCCGGGATAAGCGGATAAGGGACAAGAGTCCTAGAATGAGAGAGGACTTCAGTTTGGGTAAAGATAAGGCTCTTAGAGAGTTTATCCTAATCCTACTGGGAGTCCAAGATTAGCAGTAATCCTAAGTCCATTGAAGCTAAGTTTCTATTGGGACTAGGTTTGTGTTGGTTGTAAAAGAGAGGCACCCACATGGGTCTAAGGTATGCTTTTTATGCTCTGAATAGTGAGTTAAGCACTTTTGCTATTTTTAAGAGATAACTGACTTGATCGTCGGAGTGCCCCCGAGTGGACAAACCACTGCCGGAATCTCTTCTTTTTGTGACAGGTCGTTCGGGCTTAATCTATTCTGCCAGTATTCTCCAACTGAGTGCTTGATTGGCAGTGTGGTCGGAAATTGACACACACACCTTCTATATTAAGTGTTGGTTTGGGATGTTCTAAAAAAGTGCACTTTTTGACTTATTGGCTTATATGGGTTGGGTTTGGGTTGGGTTTGATGTGATGTGTTAGAGAGGTGATGTGATTTAAATAAGATGATGTGACTTAAATAAGATAGTGACTTTTTGACTTTTTGTATTATTTAGGTTATGCCAAACTTGGCCTAAGTCTTTACATCCCCTTCTTGTTTCTACAGTGAAATCTTGATACAATCATGTTGTAGTTAATGTTCATTATTGAATTAGATAAATGCTTCAGAG